>BDDA01000639.1:0-37077 GCA_001662385.1 Chlamydomonas asymmetrica
ACTCTGCAGAAGCTAGCAGATGCTGAGATGCATGCAGCCGGCATCCTGCCGTGCTGTGCATGCTATGCATGCTGTAAGGCTGAGCGATCCGTGTTACACCGGCGCGCTGCTGGCAGTCACTTCGCCGAATGGGATTTCCACAGCTGGCGGTGCTGTCAGGGAGGCCTCCGAAGGGGCCTTCATACCTTTCTTGCCCAGGCTTGTACCAGCGCTGGTGGATCTGGTGCTTAAGCAGGACTGGCCGGCTGGGTTGACGGTGCGGGTCTTTCGCGAGCCCCGCGTGCCACGCAATGCGGATTTTCCCAAGCGCCTGCACCCAGTGGCGGCTGCCGTCACCTGCCTCACCTACTTGGCCTTTTTTGATTCGGTCGAAGCATTTGCATTCCTCCCTGAAGGTGCTGCAACAGCCCTTGGAGAGACCAGTGGCAGCACCGCAGAGAGGCTGGTGCAGTACCTGTGCCGTTTCTTGCATGACAAGGAGCAGTCTGAATTTGTGCGGAACCACGCGTCAAGCCTGCTTTCAGGGCTTTGTCTCAGTCGATGGGCCGCCGAGTCAGTGCCACGGATGGCAACGTTGAATGCGGTGAAAGCGGTGGGTTTGCAAATGTTGTCTCAGGACTTGATTTGGAACTGCACATCAATCCTGGGGCAATAGGCTGTACAAGGTATCCAGTGTCATTCGTTGGGCTTTGGGTTTCTAGCAATTGGAATCTAGCAATCAACGGTTAGCTGACCTGACCTCAAAGCCAACTGCTCCGGAACCGCCTGCTTTAGAGTCCAGTAGTGGAAACCCTGTGCTGCTGTACTTGCACACCTGTTGGACTGGGAACACACAACTGTAAATGGGTATGTCATGCACTGGACTTGTCTTTGTCCCACAGGTCATGAAGTATGGTGTGCCGAGGCACATCATTATGCTTTGCTGCAAGTTCGGCGCCAGGTTGCGCTGCCTGGACTGTTCCTTTGACTGGTTGCGCTTTGTGGCGGGCATCAGGCTGGATGTTGCTGCAGTGGAGGTCTTGCATCAATCGCAGCTCAACCAGCTGACGCAGCAGGACTCAGGCGGGTGGCTGATGGCTATCCTGGAAATGGTTGGACACGTCTTGGCCTGCACGTCACTGCAAATATCAACAGACTGGCAGGAGTCAGTGGCGGCCCCCCTGCTCGAGCGTATGCAGGCCCCGAACGTGCTGCGCGTGCTGCTGCCCGACGCACAGCGCTTGGTGGTGGCAGTAGACGACCCAACACTGTCAGACTACGGAGTCCTGGCCGTGCGGCGCTACCTGTTGGTGGTGCTCAGCCTGCTGTTTACTGACAGTGCTGCGTGCCCCGCAGCAGTGACGCAGCTGGCAAGGCAGGTGGCGACGCGGCTGCCCGCGTGCCTGATGCCGATGGCAGGCACGCCTGAGCTAAACTTTACACGCTTCAGGCTTTTCACACACGTATTGTGCCTCAACGGCGTTGGCAGCACGCATCGCTTTACGTTGATGGCAGAACCTCAACTGCGTTTAATGGTGAGACATGGGCTGATTCAGACGCTTGCAGCGCTAGGGAACTGCGGCGACGAACGCATGGCCGTCATGACAGCAGTGGCGGGCTGGAGGTTGGCGAATTGCCTTCCCACCCTGCGTGCCACGATGGCGGCCGACCATGTCAAGAGTCTTCGGGATGAGGCATGTGTCCAAAAGGATAGCAGCAGCAGCAGCGCCACACCAGGCTGTGCTGACGCCCAGCAGCAGCAGCATGCGCCGCTGCTGCCACAGCACACGCACCAGCAGCAGCAGCAGCAGCAGGAAGAGCAGCAGCCCACCAGTGGCACCGCATGTCGCTCGCTGTATCACGTGCTGCACCAGGCGTGCCAAATGGACACATTGAACGTGTTGGCTATTCCGGCAAGCCCCATGACCTTCCGTGCTGAGCTCAGCAAGCTGCTGGCGGATGTTGAGGGCTCCGTGCAGGTGCGTGTGTGTCTGTGTGGCCGTGGATCGTATTGTACCGTATATGGGCGCCTGCATAGGACCAGGACCAGGGCAGCAGGCGGCCAAGGTAGGAGCGAGGGAGAGACATGCAACACCTAGGCCCGCATGGGCGTATTGGTGCAGGGCTCAGGTCCCTGACAATGCCTCCAAGCGGACGGCCTGGGAAGGCTAGCTCACAGCATCTTCCATGTCTTGCATTATTTCGATTACGAGGCCAGCCAGGTGGAATGTAGCAAGTGCTCAGCCTCCTCAGCAGCATGCATGTGTGTGCAGCGTGTGCCCTGGATCATTCACATTGGGGTTTTGCCTGGTAGAGTGCCACGGACGCCCACGGAAGGGACCCCTTGTGTATTGCATGCTTGCCGCATGGGGAGCCCGCCCCGATTGTGCGCTCGCGCACAGGGTTCAAAATAAACCTGGTTGTGCGTATGTGCTTTGTTGACGGAGACCAGGAATTTCCGGGAACCACTTAGGATAAAGAAGCCCACTGTACCCACTGGCAGGTTGCCATCTTACTGACCTGTGGTTTCCGTTTACAGGCGCCCGACCTATGTGTGTGTGTTGAAGTTATCTGCTTTGCGTGGGCCCGTGCGATGTGCATATGCCGTGATTGACGCGCGTGAGGATGGAAACTGCGCCTGAGGGTGCCGAGGTGTCTGGGCTGATCTGGTGTGTGCGCGTGTGTGTGCGTAATTATGTGCACATGTGATGCCACCCACCCTGTGTTGCGCAACGCATGCAGGTGTTGCTGGGCGCCACCTGCCCTCACCAGCCCCTGACCGCTCCACCTGTACTGCAGCAGCATGCCGCCTCCATGCAGCAGCCACATGGTAGTAGCAGTGGCAGCGGTGGCGCCGGCCCACTGGCACTGGCATCACCATCCTTGCCTGCCCGCCAGCCCAATGAGGGTGAGCAGGCACCACCTGCCCACCAGCTGCGCGCTGCACCTGTGAAGCTGGACGGCGCTGACTCAGCAGCAGCAGCAGCAGCAGCTGGAGGGGTGAGTGGTGGCGCCAGCACTCGCACGGCAGGTGGCATTGAGGGGGCGAGCGGCGCCTCACGCTCATGCGCGCAGTGCGGTGGTGCGGTGGACGGCAGCGGCAGGCGCGGGCTGCCAGCGCGTGCGCTACTGCAGCGCCGCCTGCCAGAAGGCGCACTGGAAGGCGGGCCACAAGACGGCGTGTGGGGTAGCCCCCTGCAGCACGAACAGCGCTGGCGCTGCTGGTGGCCACGCCAGCGGTGATGGTCCTGGCAATGCTGGCGGCGTTGGTGCGTGAGCTTGGTGTGTGTGGCGGAACCGATGCCGGTTAGCCGCGGGGCATGCGCACCATCGCAGTTCTCACCTGCGTTCTCCACGTGAGCATCGCAACCAACCAGCTGTGGGCCCTGTCCGGCCTGGTTCCAGGCACAATGCTATGTCACTGTCCCGAACGCTGGCAGCATGTCTGGCCCCACTCCGTCAATGCATCTATGGCCTCCCACGTTGGCCTGGGTGGCCCAGCACCTTACTTGGTGCGATGGTTGCGCTTCTGTGGCCACCAGCAGCATGAGTCTTAATACCCGGTAATGGGTGGTACTCTTGTACATTAGTGCATTACATACAAGCACACGGCCAGGGTGCTGAGCTTGCAAAGCTTTGTTATTTGCTATGCGCCTCTGCAAGCCACCGTAACTGTGGCTGTGGCAGCGGGTGCAGCCAAGAGTACCACCCTTGCCCTGTGCATCCATGCAATCGCGTGCAGCCGACATGCTGGTGGCATGACAACCGTTTCAGACCATCACCAAGGGCCGTTGCTAAAATGCTTACGGAGCATTGAGAACAATAATCAACAATGGGGCATGACAGCATGTGACAATGCAGTACGGTATCAGGTACGGTATCGTCGTTTGCATACCGTCACTTCATCATTGTTATCATTGTCGCATGTAAACGCAGCGTGGCCTGGGCATCTCCAGTAAACCTGTGCCATTGTATTCTTCCGCAAGCCTTGCTGAGAATGAATCAGACTGACAGGAAAGGAGCATGTCGAAAGTCATCCTTTGCACACACATCTGGAAGTACGTGATTGGCCCAGCCGTATGCAATACTGGGCTGCTGTAGGTGCTGGCAAGGCCCGTGTTACCTTCATGGACCATGCAAAACAATGGCAGAGGCTGCCGAGCTGCCAAGCGAGGGTGTGCTGGCCTGCTGGCGCCAGCGACGTATGCGCATGGCGGTCTTGCATGCCGTTCGGTGTAGTTTTGAGGGTGCATGCTTGAGTGCTGCACGATCGCTGCAATCGGTTGTTGTTTCAGCATTGATCATGCCATGCCTCGCTTGTTGCATGGCCTCTCCTTGCTGTATTTGGTCCTGCATCATAACCATCAATACCCATGCCTGCATGGGCTGTGATTGATGAATCAATGCAAGCTAGGGTTCCACGCACCACATTCATTTCGCCCAGCACTGCCACGGCATTGAATGCGCTGGATTTGAGCCCATACTTGCAGCAAGCTGCTCGGCCGTTGCGTGCTGATCCGACTAGCGCTTTTGCAGCAAGCGTGCTGGCATTGTACCTTGGTCTTGGCTTGCGCTGCGCCCGCCGTGAATGCTGCTGTAATGGCTGGGATGATGGTTTGGGTTGCGGCTGGTCTCCACCCCCCTGAGCGCTACGTCGGTTGGATGCGTGCACCCAAGGTGCACCCAGCGCAACATACCGTAGCACATGGCCACATTGGCCAACTCAAGATGGCAATCAAGGAGGAGCCGGCGGGTAGAAGAATACAGGAAGGCCAACTGTGCTGATTGTGCAGGATGCTGTGCCGATGGGGAACGGTGGGGATTGCAGTACAGGGATGGGCCAACAAGAAAATGTGTAGCAATAGTGTGTGCCAGCGGAACGATCATCGACCATTTCATCACAGACCTTGCCATGCGGTGCCACTTGCCTGCACAGCTGATGCTTGTAAGGCATTCAAAGTGGCTCTGCCTGGTATGGGAAAGCAGTTGCATGCGGGCAGAAGGGCTCCAGCTACAGGTTTAGTCGACAGCCTGCCATGCATGTAGGCGCTGCTGGCCAGCTGACACAACCGGCAGGCAGTGGCCCTGCTGTCGGGGCAGCAGCGCTCTCAGCCAACCTGAGCATGGACAGTCCTGGCTAGCAAACCAGCTTGCGAGGAAGCACACACACCTGCTGTCGGTTATTTGCAGGTGGGCTTGCAGCTCGCTGCATGAAGAGTGAGCGCAGAGTAGCAGCAGAGGTGAAGGCGAGCAGCAGAGCCACCAACGCAGCCAGCAGGCGGAGCGCACACCACCTCTTGGCACGCACACATGCAGTCAGGTTCGTACTGGCCTTGTTCGAGGCCGCTGGGTCGTCAATCGTCAACCCGTCAATCAATCAAGCACATCACAGTAGAATCATGCACACGCCCACAATGCTTGCCATGCACTCGGGAAGCTCAATCTTCACCAGAACAGCGCGGGTGACAAGAGCGGGTGTGTTGATTGGACGGCAACTTAGCAGGAATATCTGACTCCTGGCACAACCAGCAAACGCGTTGACCTGCTGGGGCAACCTTTCTGCAAGCGCATATTGTCACCTGCCTCAAGGGTAGGTCAGTAGCTGAGCAGCACAGCGCATGTATGGAGTCCCTAGCTGGCCGGCTGGGCCTGCAGCAGGACTACCGGCAGCAGGCTGATGCCCTTGGGGAGCTTACCGGCGCACTGTTAGCGATCGTTTTGCCGGATGGGGATGCCACGGCTGGCTGCGCTGTCAGCTCCGAAGAGGCCTTCATACCTGCCTTGCCAAAGCTTGTACCAGCGCTCGTGGATCTTGTGCTCAAGCAGAACTGGCCAGCTGGGTTCACGGTGCGGGTCTTTCGCGAGCCCTGCATCGTGCCTCGCAACGCGGGTTTTCCCAAGCGCCTGCACCCAGTGACGGCTGCCGTCGCTTGCCTAAGCTACTTGGCCATGTTCAAAACGGTTGAAGCGTCGGCATTCTTCCCTGAAGGCGCTGCAACAGGCGCAGGAGAGACTGGTGGCAGCATGCCGGAGAGCCTGGTGCAGTACCTGTGCGTTGTCTTGAACGACAAGGGGGAGTCTGAATTTGTGCGCAACGACACGTCAAGCCTGATTTCAGGGCTTTGCCTCAGTCGCTGGGCCGCTGTGGCACTGCCGATTGACATGACGATCAGGGCAGTGAACGCGGTGAGTTTGGGATAGGGACGGGGTGTCACTCAGTGGGTTTTGTGGGCTGACCCAAAAGAGTCACACGCTCTGGAACCGCCTGCTTTGGAGTCCAGTATCGGAAACCCTGTGCTAGTGTACACAAGATTGCAAATGGCTTCATATCATGCACTGATCTTGTCGTTGCCCCACAGGTCGTGAAGTATGGTCTGCCGAGGCACATCATCATGCTTTGCGTCGCGTTCAGCGCCAGGTTGCGCTGCCTGGACTGCCCCTTTGACTGGTTGCGCCTTGTGGCGGGCATAAGGCTGGATATTGCTGCAGTGGAGGTCTTTCATCGGTTGCAGCTCAGCCAGCTGACCGAACCGGAGTCGCTGTCGTGGGTTATGGCTGTCCTGGAGATGGTTGGGCACCTCTTGGCCTGCACGTCATTATTATTATCAGCAGACTGGAAAGAGGCAGTGGCGGTCCCCCTGCTCGCACGCATGCAGGCCCCGAACGTGCTGCGCGTGTTGCTGCCCGACGCCCAGCGCTTGGTGGTAGCAGTGAGCGCCTCATCATTCTCAGATGGAACCCCTGCCTTGTGGTGCTACCTGCTGGTTGTGCTCAGCCTGCTGTTTACTGACAGCGCTGCGTCCCCCGCAGCAGTGATGCAGCTTGCCAGGCAGGTGGCGATGCTGCTGCCCGCATGCCTGCTGCCAATAGCAGCCGTGTCTAACCTGAACTTGGTGCGTTTCAGGCTTTTCACACACGTATTGTGCCTTAACCGCATGGCCAGCACGCACCACTTCACGCTGATGGCAGAACCTCAACTGCGTTTAATGGTGAGGCATGGGCTGATTCAGACGCTGGCAGCGGTCGGGAACTCTGGCGACGAGCGCATGGCCGTTATGGCAGCACTGGCGAGCTTGAGGCTGGCGGATCGCCTTCCCACCCTGCGTGCCACGATGGCAGCCGACCATGTCAAGAGTCTGCGAACTGAGGCGCATGTCCAAGTGGGTTGCAGCAGCAGCAGCGCTGGTGGCCAGCACCGACAGCAGCAGCAGCAGCACAAACAGCAGCCAGTCAGTGGCAACACCTGCCGCTCGCTGTATCAGGTGCTGCGCCAGGCGTGCTGCATGAACAAACTGTGGGTGTTTGCTGAGCTGGACAAATGCGACATTCCGGCAAGCCCAGCGGTGTTCCGTGCTCAGCTCAGCAAGCTGCTGGCGGATGTTGAGGGCTCTGTGCAGGTGCGTGTGTGTCTGTGTGGCCGTGGATCGTATTGTACATGGGTGTGTATGCAATCATGTGTGTAATTATGTATGTATTTATTGTTATGAGCACATGTGATATCGTCCATCGTGCTGTGTGCAGGTGTTGCTGGGCGCCACCTGCCCTGCAAGCCCTCACCAGCCGCTGACCGCTCCACCTGTACTGCAGCAGCATGCCGCCACCATGCAGCAGCCACATGGCAGCAGCGGTGGCAACGGGGGCGCCGCCCCACTGGCACCGGCATCATCATCCTTGCCTGCCCGCCAGCCCAATGAGGGTGAGCGGTCACCACCTACCCACCAGCTGCCCGCTGCACCTGTGAAGCTGCACGGCGCTGACTCAGCAGCAGCAGCACCGCCAGCTGGAGTGGTGAACAGCGTCGTCAGCGCTGGCATGGCAGCTGGTCACATCGAGGGGGCGAGCGGCAGCAACAGCGTGGATGCGACTGCTGTCGCTGCGCGCAGTGCCGATGTGCCTGCAGCGTCCCAGGGTGCGTCTAGCGCCGCACGGCCTGCTGTCAGCCCTGTCAGCGCCTCACGCTCGTGCGCGCAGTGCGGTGGTGTGGTGGACGGCAGCGGCAGGCGCGGGCTGTGCGCGGGCTGCCAGCGCGTGCGCTACTGCAGCGCCGCCTGCCAGAAGGCGCACTGGAAGGCGGGCCACAAGACAGCGTGTGCGGGGGTCGCCCGGAGCACGAACGGCGGCGGCACTGCTGGTGGCCATGTCAGCAGCGATGGTCCTGACAATGGTAATGGTGATGGCATTGGTGCGTGAGCTTAGCGTGCATGCGCTGGCTAGCGCAGCAGAGGGTGGTCGGCTGCAGGGCATGCACGTCACCGCTGTCCTGCATCTGCAATCATAACGCTATCATAGGGCTGCCTTTGACCCATTTTCCCACTTCATCTATGGCCTCATGCGTCGGCCTGGATGACCCCGCGCCTTGTAGTGTGATGGCTGCGCTGGTATGCATTATGCATACAAGCAGTGTCAGCGTTGGTGGCCCCCTTTGGTTATACATATGACATATCAATGAATGCGTGCGGTCAGACCGCTTGCGCTGCTCTGTTACAACTTACAAGCCACTGCTGTGGTGGCGGGCACGCGGCTTGCCCTGCGCATTGAAACGCTCATGGGGCGGCCGGAATGCTGGGCCCATGATAACAGTTTCAGGCCACGGTACTGGGCAGCGCCGCTGCGATAGAACGCACAAAGCACTATCAACCACAATGAACACTAATGAATACCGGTGATGAAGAATGGACCATGCAGTGCGGTATCACATCTACATACCGTATCGACAAAGACATTCTGGAATAATGCCAGGATCCGGCCTGGCCACCTCTAGTTCCCCTGCGCTGTTGCAGCTATTATCAAGCATGTCTGAAGGCGTACGTCTTAGAGAAAAGGAGCCATGTGGACCGGCAGCCATTGCGCGCACTTGTGTGGACGTACAAGCTTGTCCAGCCGCACGAAATGCTGGTTTGCTGCAGGAGTGCGCAATGTATCATTTCAAGTAATGATAATGGCAGGGCTGCCACTACTGCCGAGGCGTGCCGGCGTGCTGGTTCTAGCTCTCCTTGCATGGCGGTCTTGCATGCCGTTCGGTGTAGCTTCAGCATGCAAGGCTGATATGAAGTGCATCAGGGTGCGTATGCCGTGCTATTCATGCCATGCCAATTGCCATGCTTATTGCGGTATTTGGGTGGCCTCTCGTTGCTGTATGCGTTTTCCCCTGCCGCAGGAGTCCATAAGCAACCACGCCATACGATTGTACAAATGTACAATGCATATGCAGGTATGCATGTCCTTCATCCAGGCTGGGGGGGTTCCACACACGTGCACCAGCAATTCTTTCACCCAGCACTGCCGTGGCAGCGATTGCGCTGCGTGCGCTTGAGGCGCTGCTTGCAGTAGGCTGCGCAGCAGCTGCATGCTGCACTGATACGACAAGTGGCGTTGCAGCCAGCCTGTTTGTATTCTACTTTGGTTTTTGCTTACGCTACGACAGCCCTGCATGCGTGGCCGCCAGCCAGTTTTGATCGTGTAATTGCTGTCGGACTGCCGCATTGGTGGTGTTTGCCAGGTGTTTGCCAGGCCCACACTGCATTGCCGTGCATTGTGTAACTCGCTTGGGCCACTGTACTGCCGTGATGGCTGTGATGATGGTTTAGGTTGCGACTGGTTTCCGGTCTCACTAGCTGCAACAAGTGCAGCACTCTTTAGGTAGTTAGGTTTACTGCGTGCCGATTCCATGGAACCATGCTATAGTATGGCGAGACGTGAGTGCATGATGCTGGCTTCATCACAGAAGGATGTAATGGCAGCGTCGCACGGCCGCTCTGCACACTCATCGTGCAGTGGAAGAGGGCGCACCTGTGGATCGTTATCAGCATGGTCCATCAATAGCTTTCGCATGAGTGTAGTCCTGAGTGCCTCCTTGGCAGCTATGTTCTGCTGTGGCAGCAGGCCAAGTTCAGGGCAGACGTGTGCGTGAATTGATGCGTATGATTTGCCCCATGTTGTGTGCAGCTCAGGCGCATCCAGGCTACTGTGCGTCACCTGCATGCATGTGTGAAACTTGTTGCAGATGGGTAGCGCAGGTGGATAAGACAGGGTTCAGTGCAAGATCAGTGCTCGTGTCTTCTGTGTATGTGGAACTGGTATAGCTCCCGCTCAGAGTTGACGTCCCTACCAGTCAGACATGCTCTTGCAGAACGTAAGGTGCACGACGACTGCAATGGCGATGGAGACTCAGCGGCGTGCTCTCAATTTCAGGGTTTGGCTAATGCGTCACAGGAAGTGTTGGGGTACATATAGCATGACCACCCAACAAAGACGTTGCCTGTCAGCTTTGCGGGTTGGTTCCGAACCCGCACGGTCATTCAACATCCCTTCAACACAGGCGATAGTGAGCATGATCCTTAGTCCAGCGTTGCATGCTGCTACTTGATACACCACACGTTCTGGAGAAGTGCAACCAGCAACCTTGAGCAAGTGCTACACCTGTCACTGTAATCGTGTGTGCGTCTGGGACTGAGTGATGCCAGTCCCATTACCTGCACCGCACCTTGTTCACATGCTGGGCTGGAAAGCACAAGTTCCACACAGACCGCACCTGGTAATTTGCAAGGCGGCAGCAACACTGTCGGGAGCCAAGAGAGTGCTTGTGTATTCGGGTGAAGGGGCTGGATGGCGCTCGACAGTGACAGCGAAGATGGCAGTGGGAGCCAATTTCAACGAGGCAGCGGTGGAAGTTGGCCTCATAAACACTGAACAGCTGCTCCGCGGTGACTGGCGTACGAATGCTGCTGTGTTGGTGATGCCCGGTGGAGCGGACCTGCCGTACTGCAAACACTTGAACGGAGCTGGAAACCAAATAATCAGAGGTGTGTATGGCTCTAAACATGTGGTGTGAGTTCGTGGGAAAGTCCCTTGCTGGTATCCAGGACAAGCAGCCCTCCTACACTCTTGCGGGTGTTGTTGGTGGGGACCCGCACCGTCAATTTCGTGAACCCTGGTGCATCGTGCTGTTTGACGCCTCTTACGTGCAGAGTTTGTTGAAGCTGGAGGTGCATACCTTGGTATATGTGCCGGGGCCTACTATGCCTGCAAGCAAGTCGTGTTTGAGCCCGGGCACCCGACGATGGAGGTCGTAGGGCCGCGAGAACTAGGATTCTGGCCAGGAACCGCACGCGGTGCAGTTGTTCCAGGTGCGTCAGGTTATGAATGAGCCTATTCAACGTGCTGTGAGATTATCCGAACGCACCTGCCACATGCTGGTTGACGCTTGGCATGCACAACATCCCATCACCCATAGTCTTCAACGAAAACGCAAATGCATGGCGGGGAGGCACTGTGTTTCCTGTCGAGCAAGCTCCTGATGCGTTGGGTTCTCCCTTTGAACCCATACGAGCACGCACATTGTGCATGGCAGTTGCACGTGCTCGCTCGCGTAAACCACCGCTTGACACGCAACCCCCAAAGGCGGTAAGTGTGCCCCACAACCAAAACTACAGCTGTTGCATGTGCTGGCAGTACTAGTTCACTATGGGACTACCTCTGCACGCATGCCAACCTTGTGACGTTGCAACTTGCTTGCACGCCCGCATTCCACTATACACACCTCTGATGTCCGGTGTCCCAATCGATGTGCACAGGCTTTGACTATTATACGGAGCTCGGCGCCGGGGCTGTGCAGCTGAGCGTGCCAGAGCTGCACGTGCGGTCGCAGCTGCACGACGCCACGCTGCCAGCGGACGCGGCCGCCACCGGCACTGAACGCAACTTCGGCGCATGCCCGCGTGCTGCATCACTGGGCACAGGCAGCCAGGCCGCGAACCATGGCGTCCAGCAGCTGTTGTGCACCCCGTTAGAGCTGTCAGATTTCCTGCCTTCCAAAGCTGCACACCTGCTGGTGCCGGTGCCAGGCACATCCGCTGCTGCGGCTGGTTCCCAGCATTCTGCAACCCAGTGGCAACGGCAGGGCGGTTTGCTTCAGGGGCGGAGCTCTGTGGAGGCGCATGCAGCAGCGTCCTCCTCTGCAGCAGCAACCATGACACGCCACCGCTCAGGCAACAGCCGCGCCGGCACAGCAGTGGCCGTGGCTGAGCCGCAATCGCCGCCGCTGGCGACAGCTGCTGCGACGGCCACCCCTTCGGCAGCAGGGCCCACTGACGTGCGGCTGCCTGCACACACCTTGTTCGACTACTGCAACGGGGGACCTGCGTTCATCGGCGCTGACGCTGATGCCAGCAGCAGCGCTGCCATGCACGCATCCACGTCAGGCGACAGATGTGCTGCGACCGTATTACATTTCCGTGATCCACGCGCGGATACGTCTCCGATCAGCCCTCAATCACGCAACCACTCAGGACTTCACCATGGCCAACCCCAACCACAACATCAACCACAACAACCACAACAACATCAGGAGCAGGAGCACCAGCAACGCTTCACCGTTCTGGCGCGGTACAAGGATCACGGAGATTGCATAGCTGCGGTACGATGCCGCGTGGGCGCCGGCGTGGCGGTGCTGTGCGGGACGCACCCGGAGCTGCCGTCATGGCTGCTGAGCGATATGCCAGAGGAGCGGCGGGGCGTGGACCGCGACCACGCGCAGCGCCTGGGGGCGCAGCTGGAGGAGTGGGGGGAGCGGCGGCAGCGCTTCCTGCAGCTGCTGCTGACGGCCTGCTGCCCGCGGGTCGACATGTCGTAGAGCGGCAGAGCGGATTGTGAGCGCGTTGGATGCGATGCTGATGATGAATATAAAGTGTTCAAGTACGTGGAGTTTGATTGTCGCAGCCGAGAGCAGATGGCGGCACATGCCGCGGGCTTAAGTGAGCTTGAACCGATCGATGCACGCGCCAGTATGAGCCAAATGCATGAGCGTGATAGTGCACATGTCTTTCAAGGCAAGGTTCACACAGAGGCGTGCGTCTGCACCAAATCCCGGCTTCAAGACAATATCTGTAGGCTGTAGCAGGCAACAGCATACCAAACAGCACTGCGGTGTGAACGAGTGTATTGCCGAGACAGGGATGTAGAGTGCAGACCGCACTGCGCCACGTGGGCGCAGTTGCTGTACCATTTGCGTGAGAGTAATTACGAACCAGGTCCATCCATAGACGTCAATGCCTTGCGTGACAAACCCATCGCAGATATGAAGACTGCTTGTATTCAGTGCTGCATTCTCAAGCAGAACCGGATGTTGCAATCAACCGGGACACATTTTCAGCATTCCTTGCACCATAGCTGAATCACAGCGGCACCGCCGGCCAACACGTGAGCACACACACTCGGAGGAATGCACATCGTGGTGCAACATTGTGTTGGGTTATCTTCCGCTGTGCTCGCTAATTGCGACGCGACTGTCTGCTAGCCCGCGCTGCCACAGACATATGCAGGATGTATCACACCAGATTGATGTCTATAAATCAACGTCGAGCGCCTGTGCTGGTCATTATCGCAACAAATCCTCAGGCCCGTTCCAGCACTTCAGTGCTTATATCAATCAACCATACAATGCTTAAGCTGCTGCGAGCTGGTGTCAGTACCTGATGTAAGCGAGTACGAGGTCAGGTAACCGCCATACGGATAGATATCACAAGTAGTGAGCGCGTGGGGGCTCGGTGCAAATACGGTGTCAGCAGACGGCAGTACATAAACGCATCATGCGCCTTCTGGCAATCCTCGCTTAGTGCTGTGTGTGGTGCATTGGTGTATGAGTGCCCCAGCGGGGGCCCAGCGGGTGATGCCAGTGACGCCATGAGGCGCCAGCCATACCGCTCAGGCGTACGCGCCCGCGAAATCGATCACAACACACGGTTGGCTCCTACGCTCATCCAGCTGCTGCGCTGGAACAGCGCCTCCCCCACCCGCATCCTCCTGGTCAACCGTAAGGGGCTCAGGCTGAGGCTGAGAGGCTGGCGTGCTCGTCAAACTGCCTGACACGCCGGCTAGGCCTAGCGAAACCACCCCGTCGGTATGACTTAGCGTGCCGCCCGTGCGGGCGGCGTCAGCAAGGGACATGTTGGGCGACAGAGCTGTGCTGTGAGCGCCACAGTGGTTACCAGCGCTGCCGTTGTCGAAGAGCGCGTCCGGCGGGTGCAGGTGCATGCCCGCAAACGTCTCCAGCACCATTTGCGCCGCTGCAGAGTACGCCGAAGTGAACCTGGAAGCAGCCGCTTCCAACGACTGATGGGCGGGCGGTTGCTGCTGCTGCTGTTGTTGTTGTGGCTGGTTGGAGCCTAGCTCCTGCAGCAACCGTGCGTCCCCTATCGGCTCGTCTATTTTGGGAGCCCTCATAGAGCTGCCATCCATGTTGAAGCTCATTGCGGCAGCCGCAGCAGCTGCCTCCGCCAGCAACTCCACATCAGCTGTCCCAGCAGCACCATCACTGTCTGCAGAGCTGACGGAGGGCTCCTGCTTGCCAAGTTTGATGGCATTTGCGGTATCGGTAGCCTCAACCTGGCTTGGCGAAGGGGACAGCGAGGGCGCACTCAGCGCTGAGACACGCGCGTCCTTGGCAGGGACCGTAATGGACGCGCCTACCGCCCCTGCCGGCCCGGCGCCTGGCGCCCGCATCACGCTGGGAGCCTTTGAGCGGTTGGCGGTCGACATCGGTGCATATGCCGCAAACGAGAACGTTCCTCTGTGGGTGCCTTTGCACAGTGTTGATGCCGGCCCCGCGGCATCGGCGTCAGCGTCAGGATCGACGCCGGGAGGATCACACAGGTCAGGCGACTCACCGTGCAGCCTGCAGTCAGGGAAAGAATCGTATTAAGGTAATGCATTCTGTCATCACGCTTGGGGGCTTTGATATGCAGCATCCTCACCCCATGTGTGTGCAGTGATGGGGGTGCGGCCCATGGGCATACAGGCGGAAGGCAGGCATGCCGGACCAGATTTCTAGGTAACCACACAGCCCTGCCCACCCCAGCATGGATGCATGCACAGTTGCGCACGGCAGTGCTTACTTGTGCGCGGCCACCTCTGCATACTCCATCATCAGGTTGTGGCGCGTCAGTATGCCCGTCACCTCCACCTGCGCACCGGGGCAAGCAAAGGGATGACGATGATGACGATGACGGTGATACGGTCGTCAGCGCAAGGACAGCAACTGTCCGGCGGGAATGGCAAATAGAAACACACATTGCACACAGGACAAGACCACGGTACCTGCCAACCGATTGGTCAGGCGCAATTCGCCTGGCGTTGTTTTGAGGAGGAGCACCTGATCACTCTTGAGCGCATGTCGCTTCTTGTGGTGATTAACGTGATTGTGGTGTTGGAGTGCGGGAATGTGCGATAGCAGCTGAGGTACAAGTGTGCTGAACTTCAATACATCATACGCATCCACGCACGTGTGCTCTCCTGACATCCGGTGGGTTGCTGCAATCCGCCCATCCATCCATCCCTCTCCAGCCCGCCCTGCCCCCGCACCTGCGGTGAGGTGACGAGCATGTGGTGCAGGCCCAGCGAGCGGAACATGGCGTACGTGCGCGCCAGGCTCATGGTGGAGGGCACCACGTAGGGCACGCGCTGCGCGGCACCACATGCACGCCAGGGAGGAGGGTCAGCAGCCAGCTCAACGGGTCGGCACTCGGCGGGAGGGCAACTCGTCAAGTCAGTCCATGAGGTGCAGCCGCACAGGGCATCACAGGCCTCACACCCTTTGCACACCCAACACCAACACGTCATACATGGCATGAAAGTGAAGGTCAGGCCATTGATCGTTGAAGTACGGTAAATTGACTTGGCGTAACACAGCCTGACTCGGGTAGGCCGTTTCTGGACTTCAGGCTATGCTGCGGACGGTCGCTGCTGGTGGGCTAGTTGGCGCCGCCGTCCCACCACCAGCCCCTCACACACCTGCATGTAGTGGCGCAGGTCCAGGATGTGGTCCATGTCATCCTCGTCAAGCCCCGCAAACAGGCGCTCCTGGCCCTCACGCGACGTCGGCGCCTGGCAGCAGCAGCCAGCAGCTCATGCCGCACACCCAGAAGGCCCAGACGTGCAAACGGCAAACGGCAAACGGAGAGAAACCAGAGGCTCTGCCTGGGCTGTGTGGGACGGATGCTGACACGCATGCAACCGTGCTGACTGCTGAGTGCTGACATTCATCCCAACCACTGAATGCTAGTGAAGGCACAGCGGGTTTCAAGTGTCTTGACACACCTCGATTTGAATACCGCAGGCAACATGTCTACATGCCACACCTAGGAATAACACACATCTGAACCTCACAAACACTGCCCGACAGGCTGGCTGCGCCCCGCACCTTTTTCTCGTATCGGCTCAGCCGGTGCAGCAGCGCAGCCGCCCTGCCGCGCTTGTTCATGGGCGGCACGGCTGCGCTCCCGCTGCCCACAAACTCCTGCTTGTACTCCAGCAGCTTCAGCAGCGTGGCGCGGTTGATGACGCCGACGATCACCCCGGGGCCGTGCTCTGCGGCCCGATCACCACGCGCATGCACATGTGCATGCGTAACATCCTCCTCTGCGCCCGCATCATTGGGCAAGTTGGGTCCGGCTCTATCCATGCCTGCAGCTGGCGCTCGTTCATCGTTAGCGGCTGCAGCAGCAGGCGGCAGGGAGCGTGGGCTGCCGCCTTGCTGCAACGGATGCGTGTGCTGCGCCTGCGACTGGGCTGCTGGCTGCTCACGGGACGGCCGTGGCGCAAGGCGCTGGGTCGGCTGCATGTTGCCCATGAACGACCGCCCGACAGGCCCTGCCCCAAAGTCGGCAGAGGTGCGGGGGCCTGATGCAGCTCCACCGCCTCCTTGCGGCGAAGGCAGTGCTGTAGCAGCGGCCGCTGACATCGTAGCCGTCGTGCTGGTGGGTGCCGGCGACAACACGGATGGCGATACGCGGAGGGAAGCTGCGCTGGCCAACGAGCCGTACGGGGCTGACCAGTCCGAAACAAGGCCGGTGCGCTGCGCAGCGTCCGCATGCGCGTCCACCGCAGCTGCGCCGGGCCCTCCTAATGCTGTCTTTGGCCTGGACTGCTCCTGCTGCGCTGCTGTTGTGCCATTGGCTCTGCTGCTGCGCTGGCGTAGCGTGCTCTGAGATGCATGCAACTGTACCCCATCCACATCGCCGTTCGTGCCTTCCTCGCTAGGCATTGCGGAGGCGGCGGTAACCGAGCCGTGGCCGTTGGACGCACCGCACGAATCACGGCGCTTGTGCGGGTGCGGTGCGGGTGTGGGTGTGGGGGGTGGGAGAGGCGCGGTGGGGGGTGCCGGGGGAGCGGTGAGGGGGAAGGTAGAGACGGGGTACTTGCGCAGTGCGGCGACGGCGTCCCGCACGCGCAGCACCGCCGGCAGCGTTATGATGCTGGACGACATCACGTCACCTGCATGGCCAACAACACACACGAGAACACATGACACGTGACACAGAGTTGAGCACAAGAGCATGCGCACATGCGTGTGCATTGACTCCCAGTTTTGGGCGATCACCATCCTCACATTGGGCTCTGATCCGGCCCTGACTGCACTTGTGACCACGGAATACGATGCTTAGTCACCGATGTCGGCAATCAGCATGGACTGTAGAGGGATGCATGATGCATGCATGGCTCCACTGCATGCACATCCAGTCAGGGCTGTGATCTCCAACATATCACTACATATGGCAGTACCTCCTCACGCACCAGCCAAACGATGTACATTGTACAGTCGATCAACATCGCACCGGCAGTGAGGTCTGCATGCAGCTTGGTGCCTCGGAGATCCTCGGGCGCCGGCTCCAGGAGGGGTAGGCCAGACAGCTCAATCGCCACGTCCACCACGCTCACGCTGAGCCAGTCAGCAGTCACCTTGGCCAGAAAGGATGCGTAGATGAGGGGGCAGGTGAGGCTGATGCAGCCGGAGGTCTCTATCACGAGAAGGACGGCGGTCAGCAGCATGCGTGAATTGCCGGCGAGCACCGTGCTGGCGCCGACGGCGGCGTAGCTCTGCAGCGAGATCCTTATTTCTGGGTTGGTGATCTGCACACCGAACGCAGGCACGCGCGCACGGTTGAGGCGAGCAGAACCCACATACCAGCCAACACGAGAAGTTTGACAGTTTATTAAATACAGGGACTGTATGAGCTTGCAAGACGACGCATCAGCCGCAACACCGTGCTTAACAAAATCACTAGATCAGTGCAGTGAGACACGTGCCAAATTGCATTACCGTAGATGTGCTTGTTAGTGTGGATGAAATCGGTTCCGATACATGTCTCTGTTGTGCACGTGTCGGTGTGGGGCCTAGCACGCGGTATATGCACACGACCACCCTGTGGTTCAGACCTTGAGGATGGCCTCCACCGCACGGCCAAACAGGCGGCCGCCTGCTGCACCAATCATCATCGACGGCACCATCATACCCGTGGCAACGCCTGTAAGACGCAACGCACAGTGCCAGCGTTGACAGTTGCTTCTTGCAAGGCAATGAGGAGCAACATCTGTGGCAGGTCGCCACAACGCGCCCAAGCACATTCTCCCATCGCCATCCGCCCCACCCTAGACCTCAACCCCGTATGCACATCCGCAACAACAAGCAGGTTACATCGCTGCTTTGCGAAACGCAGCGAAGAGGTTTGCAGGACACGCCCTGACGTCAAGTCCAACGCGGATGTGCAGGACACATAGACTCCAGGATATGCGGCTGTGCGCACAGCATAGCAGAAAACAGGTGGCGCAGGGTGGAGGAGCCGCCAAGGGGCTTTAACGCCCACCATCCAGCACACATCGCGCGTAGGCACATACTGACGTGCCCCTAGGCAGGTACCACAGCCAGGCCAGCGCTCGGCAGGCGGCCCTCACCGCATCCAAAGGTGATCGTCAGGAAGAACCAGCCCAACGTGAACAGCGCCGCCAGCGCGTCAATGTAGAACTCCAGTGTGCTGCCGCTTGGGAGCTACACGCACACACACGCGTGGCACGTGCACGCACAGCGCAAGCAGGGCACACGCAAGCATGAGTGATCGAGCAGACGAGTGAACGCGCACGCTGCTCTGTGTTTGGCATTGCCAGCACCGACGTTTGTGGCCCACACCCAGGCAAGTGCAGACGTGAGTGGCAAGACGCACAGCCCCTCTGCCGCCAATGGCGCTACGCGGCAGCAGCTCACATACACTCTGAAGGTTCGGGCACGCACAAGTGTCACAAGGCAATGACAGACATGCGTGCGCGGATGGTTGTATGGATAGCATGGTCGTGGCCTTGGCCAGCATTTCCGACAATGTTGGCCTCGTGTGGACGATCAGTCGCCACCCTGGACCTCACCAAAAGCCAAAAGGCAAGAGCCAACCCGTTACACATGCCTACCCAGTACCTACATGGCTACACGCCTACACACCAAAGCATCGTACTGCTGGCCTCATGGCCGCCTACCTGGTACTGCAGCAGCAGCGAGGTGGCTTGCTGCAGCGGCGCAAAGCACAGCACGCCCATCAGGCTGTACTGCCCGTCCGGGCACCACAGCTGAGGGAACGCCATCTCCTCGAGCGTAGGCCCGTCCCTCACCCTCACTGGCAGCTCCTCACCGCCGCTGCCACCCGCAGCGCTGGCGGCTATGGACACGTTGCTGGCAAGGCTCCTGCTCCTGCTCCCATCGCTGACAGCTGCGGGCCCCACACCGTGTTCAGCGTTTTGGCGTCCACCAAGCACCATTTCAAGGAGAAAGTGGCGAGCGTGCGGCTGGTCATAGTGTTGTTGGTGGCGGTGGTGTTGTGGGGTGTGCGGTGAGGCCAGGAGGTGGCGGGCAGGCAGGCTGTCTGCGTCTGTCGGGATTGGTGCGCAGGGCGACGTGTAGGTGAGCACCAGAAACACTGTGGAGGTGAGCACTGCGGGGCAGGGGGATGGGGGTGCATTGTACAGCAGTAGCAGCAGCAGCAGCAGCAGGCACTCACACTCAAAAACACATACATTCTGGGGGCACGCATGTGTACAGTATTGCAGCATAGGCTCGCCGCTCGCACAGCCACCTCTGCTGTGCCACAGCACATGGAGTTGACTAGTTGAGCCACAGGGTGCAACATGCAAGGTGTTTGAGGTTTTACTTGATTGCAGTATCTGCACAGTTCAGGAAACATCAGTCTCATGGCTTTCGCGCTTGTCCCCATAGGCTCGGCGTGCATCATGCCCTCGTTGCTTAGGCGGTGAATCAAAGCGATACAGGTGCATGGAGGAGAGAGCGAGCGAAGAATCGACAGCAAAACTCGCCTGCTAGGAAGAGCACCTCTGCAATACGCCGCAGCGGCTTGGTTTTGGGGATGTGGGCACGCCTGCAAGCGGCAGGGCACGCAGGGAACGGCAAGTTCGCACAGGAGCAGGCTGGCAGGAAGAGCGCAGCAGGCAGCAGAATGAGCGTCGGAGGCGCCGCTCCTGCCATGACAGCTCAACACACACCGTCCCACGGAAAGCATACTGCATGGCCCCACGGGAAGCAAACAACTCTAAACAAACCGCATGTTCGCCCAGGACTGCGTGCATGCCTCCAAACCTAACCCCTCATGAACTTAACCCCTCGTTGTGACATGGCCGCCAACTGCCGGGTGATGAAGCTGCCTCGCACCTGAACAGTGTGATGCGCTTGTTGATGGTCACCAGGGCCACCCCCAGCAGCCCTGCCACAATGCCAAGGACACAGAAAGGGATGATCTCCCAGGCGTGGTAGTAGAAGCGGTCCTGCATGCGCAACAGGCAACAACACACGGCAGGTCCCGCTGACGAAGAGCTGTCAGTCAGTATTGCATGAAAATTCAAGCGCAGGCACCGGTGCTAGTCGATACACGCTGGAACATTCGCTCTGGGTCGCACGCCCCACCCTTTATCCCCTGCCCCCCCTTCCCCTCCCACACACATACATACAGACCTGCAGGCTGCAGCACTCCCCCCAACCACCCTGTCACAGCGTCTCGCCCCACTTTGGGTGCACGTGTCCGCTCCATCACATGCACGTTCAAACCAACCCCTGCACCAGCAGCGCTGCCGCCGCTACGCCGCATCATAAGCGCACGCGCATCATAAGCACACGCAGACACACCGCTCTCCCGCCAACGCCCAAACATCGAGGCGGTCGCTTGCACTCACATCCGGGTTGACGCTGCGCAGCAGCGTGAACTCCTGCTGAGCACGGAAGGTGACCCTATAGAGGTTGGGGCCGTACACGCTGGCGTCGCTGAGCAGCAGGTTGATGAACATGGCGGTGGTGGTGGACAGCAGGCAGTGGTACAGCATGCGGTAGTTGTAGAACGAGGCGCCGTGCTCGATGGCAAACACCACGCCGCTGATGGGCGCACCGAACGCGGCGGACACGCCCGCCGCCGCTCCCGCCGCCACGTAATCACGGTGGTCCACCTGAAGGCAAAAACAGGACATGGTAAGCCTGGCTTTTGTTCTGCATTTGAATGCGGAGGACATCGCTGGTGCTCTAGGGGACTCGGCACACCACGTGGCAACACCAGCAGGTGATTGCCTTTCTATCTCACAATTCCGCTAGCACATGACACATGCGCATGTCGAGAGCAGACAAACAGCTGACGTGTGCAGGCAGCATTGAGTAAGTGGGCAGGCAGTGGCCAGTCCAGTCTAATCCATCCCAATCCAGTCAATACAAACAGCCACAGGTTGAAGGCCGCCTGCAGCGATGCACTTACGGGCGACTCAAAGTAGCCGGCGAAGTAGGAGCGCAACGTGGCCAGCCAGTGGCCGCCCGTGCTGTGCAGGCAGAAACGCAGCAAGCGCAAGCAAGTGGACAGACCGCACAAGTGAACCACTGAGGTACCTCCAGCCGCTCGCTGCACTGCATTTCATTCGCTGCTGTGCATCACCTGTCTTGCTCCTAGCGGTGCACCACGAATGCATGCATGCATGCATGCATGCACATACAGGTACGACTGTCCAATTTTCAGTGCTTGTTGAAATTGCACAGGGGGAGGAGCAGTAAGCAGGGATGCAGCATGCATGCAGCGTTCAGCTACCTATGTGACAAGTCACCAGAACCTGCCTCCCGCCTGGGCCCCACTTGTTTGAACCGCACCCTAACACAATCAGCAGCGAATGCAGGGGGCATAATTGCTGCAGCCCCTAAACTCAAGCCGAGTGACACGCTTGACTGCATGCATTGCAACGAGGCCGTACTCACAGGCGTGTGAGGCTTTGGCTGCCAAGACCCGCCACGCCGCTGCCGACGATCGCTCCGGCATGCACGAAGGGGCCCTCCTTGCCCACCACAAGGCCACTGGCTAGCACGAAGACCACTCCCACAGCCTGTGCATGCGGGGCAGCACGAGCTTCAATTGTTGAGCAATCGGGCGTGAGCTGCATCATGGCTCAGGTGTGTTTGCGCAACAGTACAGCACATACGGTAGGCATGATATTGACGCCAAGTCGCCAACAGAGCCAGACGCGTGGACGCGCCGAGTCACGTACGTTTGCAGTTAGCAGCTTTGCCTTGCTGCATGATGTCTTGGCGAATGTTGATATACGGCATGCGCAGGGCACTCCATGGAATGACCAGGAAGAGCAGCAAGAGCGCCGTGGCGGCGACCCGAGCAACCGTACACGGTACACGTATGAAGGCGCTCACGCGCGCTTCGTGACGTCACCCACCTTTGCAATGAGCGTGCGTATGGTGAGGAGGCCCTTGACATGGACGCCGTTGAGGTACGCCCTGAGGTAAGGGAACCCGATGGGGCGGGTGGGAGTGGGTGTGAAGAGGTACGGAGTGGCGCCATGCAGTGTACTCCCGTGGGGCCATGCAGTGTACTTCCGTGGGGCCATGCAGTGTGCATACATGCGAGTATAAGCATTTCACCAACCGATCGCCTGTGTGTGAGGGGTTGGGTGGGTGTGTGGGTGAGGGGGATGTGGGGCGAGTGTAAAGGGGAGCGAAAACAACCGGCGAAAGGACTACCGGTATGCATGGCAGGCGGGTTGCCAACATAGGTAGGAGAGGATGTGTGTGCGTCTGTTTCAGGGAGGATGCACACAGGCGAACGCCCTGGACTCCTGTTAGTTAGGACCTACAGTCATACAGTGAAATGCAAATCCTTGCGTACTGCCCTTGCCGCACGAACTGCATTCCCAAAGCAAGCCATGTGCCCCGCATGCACCCGCTCACAGGCTGGAATACTGGAAGGTGGCCCATTGCCAGCCATGCAAAGGTGCTGAGCACGAGGGCTGCGCAGTGTGTGCACGCCAGCTCACCTGATTTCAGGCACGCCGCTTCCGGCGGACATCGGCCCTATGTACGAGCCGCACAGCGCTGCACACCCTGAGTAGAGCACCACGAACGCCATAAGCACCAGGTAGGGAATGATGAAACCGCCACCATGGGCGCTTATCATGCTCGCCGTTGTGCTGTACTTCCACCACGTGAGGTACTTGGCGGGCTCTTGAATACAGTATGTCATAATGCCCACGGCGATTCCAATGAGCAGCGAAAGCACCCAGCTGAGGCCTTGCTCAAGACGGTACTTGCAGGGAGTATTGCTGAGTGTCAGGGCTTTCTGTATATTGCTGTCGCCCAGGTCAAAATCCTGCAGCGCACCGCAGGCACCACTCTCACGTGAATTCCAACCAGTCACACGAAACAGGCAGGGAAGTGGAGGGCAGACAGCCACAGCAGGCAGGCCGTCAAGGGTAAGTCCATACCTGTCCGGTATATGCAGCAGATTTGGCCACCTTCTCCCTAGCTCGCTCCAACCGTTCCTTGTCTTTGTCACGCTTCTTGCGCCTGCGCAAAACGCTTGCACCCAGCCTCACGCATCCAGCTTCGCAACCCTCCATTCTCAGAGACGATTTCAAGTTGCTCATTTCTGTAGCTGAGCCCTGAGGGCGTTACTGTCTTGTCATGGCTGCGGCTGTGGACAAAATGCACATATGTACTGGTGCATCACGAGAGGTAACAGGAGGCAACAGGAGGGAACCCTGCGTTTTAGCCTGTGGCTGTGGGCCATGTAAGCAATCTGCATCTGCCAAAAACCCTCCGGCCATCTGCTCAAGCCGTCTGCTGCAGGCACGCGCATGCTGGAATCGTTTCGCACAATTGCATGCAACCCCATGTCGACCACTGTGTCCTGCTTGTTACATCACTTAAGCAGGCAATGTGAACATGCCTGCCACAGTGACAGGGAGGCACCCAGCTATGCAGTGTGCTTGGGCGCTGGCCGCCAGCTTCGCAGTTCGCACACTGACAGGCAACACGGCTGCATGCAGGCAGCACCGCCGTTATGCATTTTGCTGCGGTGATGGCCGTATCTCTGTGCACACCATCCATCCTCCCTCCAACGCATTTTGTGAGGTTTCTTCCCCTGCGTGCCGAGCAGTGTGCACAGTCTGCATGTGTGCAAGTACACAACTGCATTTGTGTGTGAACTGTGTGTGTGCGCTGCCGGACCCTCTGACATGATACGTGATGTGACAAGAGGCTGTGAAGCTCCACTGCGGATGCAAAAGCCGTGTTCACACGGCGCCCCCTAGTGTACCGCGTGAATCCCTCACCTCGTGCAATCCAGGTGCAATGTGCCAAATGTACAAGTGCGCTGAATCTTCGCAACGCATAGACATTCTTCAATCGCTGGCTTCTGCAAGGCGCGCTCCATGTAAACGTGTCCATTGCGGCCTATCAACAGCCGTGTCTTGACCCACGCGCCTGTCGCCGTCTGTTGGGCGTCCATTTCGCCTTGGACACGCGCGCGCGTGCTTGCACAGAGGCAGCAGCACACAGGGCACGATGGACACTATTGCGCCTCTGCTAGAAATCACGCAGCCTAAGAGTGAGCAGCTGCAGGGTCTTGAGCAGCTGCGCCACGTTCTTCATGGATTGATCGACGGTCAGCCATACACTGTGGTCCGTGGCAAGCGCTTCACGGCACAGGCGGTGAGGGAAGCCACACCACAGCTGATACCTCTACTCGTGACTCTGCTTCTCAGGCGGGAGCTGGACGATAGCGCAGGTGTGGCCTCTGCAGCATCGGCGCAAGGCGACACCTCAGCGCCTGGCAGCAAAGCGCCCCGTTCGCCCACCCTGCAAACACAGCTTGGTGCAGCGATGGGCCTCTGCGTTCTGGGCGGTCTGCATGAAATGTCTGACGTGCTTCCCGCCTTTGTATCCTACTTCAGCCGCGCTGGCAGCGTTCAGATCCCTAGCGAAGAGGCGAGCAGCGAGCAAAGCGGGTCAATGAGCTTGCTGGAGCAGGTGGTGCGTTTCTCGAGCGCTGTGCTGCTTGATGAAGCTGGCGAAGGCTTGGAAGAGCTGAAGCCCATGTTGGCCATGACGCTCCCCACGCTGTGCTTCGGAGGGGATGCTGCCGATTCGTGGCTGCCGCTCGACGTCACAGCGCACATGTTGAAAGCGGTGAGACCAAGCAGGTGGTTTTGAACGTCAATGTTCAACCCTCTACGCTCAGCCTTCTGAATGAGAACTTGCTTTGTTCCGTGGGCAACATCGTCTCGGCCTGAAGTGCCCACCAATTGGCACGCCGGCGGGCACTCGGCCAGCGCACGATTTTGGCTCCGTAAAGGCATACAGCCTTGTACAACCGACTTGATACGACCCAATCACGTTAATAGCGCCCGTGGCTGCCTGTTGACCAGATTACAATAACTGCAGATTGCATGTCAGGTTGCGCGTCAGTCACGGTGCCAACCGCAACTGCTGGATGACCAGCAACGCAGCTGCACACTTGCGCGCGTTGCAATTGATTTGCCCGTTTGCCTTGTGTGCACCCTGAGCAGATTGCGAAGAGTGGTCAGCCAGAGACGATTATAAGACTGTGCAGGCAGGCGTGGGAAGAGCCACGAATCGCAGCCCTCACAGTCCACACCCAATCTGGCCCCAGCTACACTGTTGGCGACTGGGTCAAGCGCTTGGTGGATGCCGAGCTGGACCTTGTAGCTGTGGAGGCGGTGCGACAAATGTACAAGGAGCATGACCCTCGCTGCGAGGACGCTGAACTGGTGGTCACCAACTTCATCCTCAAGACCTTGAACAGCCTGCTGTCCAAACCTGGGTCGGACACCTGCAGCGCTGACAGCTGGGCTCCAGCAGGGACCGTAGCTGTCATCAAACGCCTGCAGGACCCCAAAGTGGTTGGCGTGCTGCTGCCTGCCATCGACCGCCTCTCCCGGGCAGACTTGGACTTCCGGGACGGGGGGATGCTTGACTTTGACAGCCCAGCAAACAAGCGCATCCACACCATCGTCCTCTGCCTTTTGTTCAGCGCTGAGCTTGTCAGCAGCACCGACGCCGCAGCAGCTGCAGCTGCAGCGGTGTGCAAGCAGCTTGCAGCGCAAGTGCCTACGTGCTTGACGCCAGTCGCGGCCGCGTCACACCTCCACAGCGCGGCCCTGAAACAATTCCATTGCATGACCCAGATCCACGCAAGCGACGACGGGCCAAAGCTAGCCGTGCTAACAGAGCCCAACTTGCGCATAATGCTGCGCCAAGGACTGCTACAGCGGCTGGCAGCGGTCTGTGCCGGGCCCGACATTGAGGCGGCAGCGTTCGCAGCGCTGTCTGTGCCCTGCCTGGTGCGTGCCTACCCCGCGGCACGGGCGGCCATCGCTGCTGATCATGTGAAGCGGCTGCAGCAGCGTGCGGCAACCTCCGGCACGGCGGCGGCCGATGCGGCAGGTGATGCTGCGCAGCAGCAGCAGCAGCAGGGCGCGGCGCCCGCTGACGACTCACTGTATGAGCTGCTGTGTGCGCTGCTGCAGCCAAGCACGCAGCATGCGCAGCAAGTCGTTAGCGCGATGGCAGACCCCACGTACGACACGTTTGCGCACGGGCTGTCCCGAATCCTGAGCGAGACCCACCAGTCCATTCAGGTACGACAACTCCCAGGACAAATTCCTGATGCTGGCATGATGATACATGTCTGAAGCATGCTGAATGCTATGCCTGCTGCACGTCTGGTGCAGTCGATGTTGGGGTTAGAGGATGGTGCAGCGGGTGTCCATAGTTTCAACGCGTGCTCATTTGCGCACACGGCATTGTCATTGTTGTGTTGCACGCGTGCTGGCACTGCATGCACGCCTCTTTCCTGTTCAGGGTAGTGTCTTCACCGGTGTGTTGGCGTGCTTGCCTATGCCTGCTCCCACATCCTTGTGACCCGCCGCCCTTGCATGCGTGCCCATCACGTGGTGGTTGCAGAAACTGGTGGCTGCGATGGGATCCGCAGCTCTGATGGCGCCCCCGCCGCCACAGTACTGTGCACCACCGCTGGCTGGGCCTGGACAGCAGCAGCAGCAAGTCGAACAAGGCCAGCAGGCGCTGCCTGAAGGCGCGAATGGGGGCAGCAGCAAGGCCGGCAGCGCAGGCGCGACGCCCATCGTCCGTGCGTGCGTGCAGTGCGGCAAGGCAGAAGGCGAGGCGGTGACGCTGAGCAGGTGCGCAGGCTGCCTGCGCGTGCGCTACTGCAGCTCCGCCTGCCAGCGGGCCCACTGGAAAGCCGGGCACAAGGCGGCGTGCCCTGGCAGACCTACCTAGCTAACACGGTCGGACTACCTAACACGGTCGGACTAGCGGCACAATGCTTCTGCCGCAAACGCCCCTCGGTTCACGCTCAGGTAGATCACTCTATGGGCGTGTCGCGCTCGGCAAGTGTGACCCTTGTGGCGGAAGCATCAATCGTTTCCATCGGAACAGCCTTGCCAACTGCCATGCTTGCAGGCAGTCATGCGCAGCCTGCCATGCAGGGTCATAGGCCCGGTGGTTTTGCGTCGCTTGAGCTGGCCATGCCACGTCTATGGCAAGCGAACCTATGCCATTGCCGTTTTGCCCCGCCGCCATAGCAGCTTGTGAGCGTGAGCGTGTGTGGTAGGTATCGACAGGCATTGATACAGCCTGCAGAGCCGCATGCATACAGCCTGTGTTGCAGGTCATGTTCTTGCCCTTCTAGCGCATTTGAGGGAGGTGAGCTAGGCTGTGCGCACATGTACCTGCGGCGCTGCAAGACGCGTAGTTGAGGTGCATGTAGCACTTTCTCACCCCTGGTCAACTGCAAGCATGAGCAAGCGAGTGCATACCTTTCACCTTCGTAATGATGACAGTGATTAAAATGCAATTTGTTATTCATTCGCACGCACGGTGCTGAGGGCGCCCTGCCCAGCGAGCGAGGGGTTCATCATGCTCGACCTATCACTGACGCCAGGCAACCAGGACAGGACGACGCAACGACCAGGGGGGTGTCGGCAGGGCAGTACAAGGCATGCATGGGCAATGCAAGCACTGCCAGAAGCACTGGCAGAGCTCTGGTGCTGCTCCTGCTGCCGGCAGCGCCGGCCAGCGGTTTGTTGTTCTCTCGTGCTCTTTATGCCAACACAATGCCGTGTTCTGATGATGGCATCGGTGGGTCACCTCCTGGCAGCAGTGGCAGCAGCATGGACCCACCAACAGCGGTCTGCTAGCTGGTGCTCCTGGCCATGCACCTGCATGCAGTCGAGAAGGCCTGAGGTAGGGGCATGAAGCTGAGCATGTGCGTAGGCTGCCTGTGTGCCAGCATGTGCGCTACTGTTGCGGCCACATCTGCAAGTTGGCACACTGGAGAGCGGCAAACAGGGTGGCATGCCCTGGCGGAATCGCCTAGCTAGGCTGGCGGCTGCATTATCGTCATCTAGCAACAGTGCGTTCCCCAACCTTGTGCAGCTGGGAGATCCGACCAGTGCGTTGCCAGAGGATGATTTCATCAGCGCTGGTTATCATGTTGTGAGCGTCGTGCCTTCCTGTGGTAGGCGCACTCTATCGAGTGCGCAGGTCGTTTGGACCGGTGGTGAGTGTTTATTTGTGTGTGTGTGAGGGTCCGCCACCGCCAGCTGGCTAGCGCGTGACGGCGAGAGCAGCGTACGCCTGCCCGCCAGCGCAGGCCCAGCCAGCATTGTTGTGTCACCTGTGGTGACACGGTGTGGTGCACAGCCTGAAGACTCATGCACTCGGCATGCACAGTGCGCAGAGCAGCGTGCATCCCCTCGGGGTTGCGCCCTTGCTGTGCGTTGGGGACTGAGGAATGAACGGCATGCACACAGACGACGGGGGCAAACGCGTGGTGTGACTGGAGCATAGATACACAGACGTGTGCGCCTGAGCGCTGGATAGAAGTGGGGTCTCAGAGAGGCACATACTAGTATTGGTGGTTGCAGGCTTGCCATACCCTAGGAGCAGTGTCAATCCTTCCTATGCGGCAGACAACAAGCGAGGCGAGGGCCTTGCTCTCCTGCTGTGCCGAGGCCAAGGTCAACCAGCGTGCGCTACGTGCAGCTGACTTGTCCTTCCAGTTGCTCCCTCCAGAAACAAAAAGTACGGGAGCATCTCACAAAGTGAGCACTTGGAAGAGGCGTGGTGCACGCTTAACAGCATTTATTTTGCTTGCCTGCTCTTATGCACACCCGTGTACGCGCAATTGTACGCGCGTTGGCAGACAACAGCCCGCAGCAGTGCACTTCAGGGGTAGGTACGTGAGAACCAAGGGATATCAAAGAGAACCAACCAGAGAGGCAAATGGCGTCAAAAGGTCAGAAGCTGAAGTGTACGGAATTGTGTACGGGGACCGCCGATCCCGCCAGCTCCAAGTGTGGCAGGAAACTCTCATAGTAAGCTGCACAGTGTCTAGAACCATCTAAACATACCATGGCATTGACACCAACAGTGCACTATGTTATAAGAAACGACGCCTCATGAACCTTGCACCAACTGGTGGTTTCGGTCTCGGCAAGCGGCAAGTTTGAAGGTACCTGACCAAGCCCCGTTTGCTCGCCAGCTTGACTTGTGCACGTGGCACGCAGTGAAGTTCTATGCTCTGCAGTAATAACAACAACCCCAAAAATCGCTTTACTGAGAGCTCTGATGGATGGGACAGTCTCGGCAGCAGCTTGACCGCAGCTGCAGCAGTAGTATGCGCCAGGCAAGTGGCCCCTTTCGTGAAACACAGAGCAAGTCCTATAAAATGCATATAACAATGCAGCCCTTTGCAAATTCCATACCACACATAGGGTTTCTTCGGCAGCGTACATCCCAATCAGGATTGAAGCGCTCGACAGACACATAGCCTGAACCATAACGGACGTTGTCCACACGTCAACGGACAATAACCTAACGAACCAGACAGAACAAGCGCCCAAATTCATAGAAGTATGGTACCTGGGGTGCCGCATGTGGCTCGTCCAACACGTCGTCTCATCGCAGCACTGGGAGCTTTTCTGGCCGCCTGGATGCTGGTACTTCTCCCCGCCGCAAGCGCTGCGCGCATGGGAGGCATCACGCTTAGCAACCCAGCAGGCTCTGTTCCATTTACAGTCATGGCCATGGTGACTGTCGTCAATTGTGCCGAGCTAGACAATGATAACGCCACGGCCGTGACGCTGAAAGTGACCGCAACTGCCGGTGTCCCGCTCACCACCATCGTCACAAGCGCTAAGAGCTTCACAGTCGGCCCAGACGGCAAGCGCACTATAGTTTTTTCCTTCACCATCAACCCCTCCACCAGCACAGGCCCCTGGACCGTCACACCGTTGATGAGCCCTGGCAGCAGCGGCCGCTGCCAGCCGCGTCTGCTTAGCGAGCCTGGCTGGGATGCTCAGACGGTCACCGGCCCCGGACCCGGCCTACTCAATGGCTTGGTGCTCTTGAACTTTGAGTGAGTGGTGAGAGGCGTATGGCTCATTAGGTCAAATCACTGGTGTGGTAATGCATGTTCTGTGCGTGCGGGTAGTGCGGGGTGCTTGTTTGCGTGGGATGCACGAGCTTCAGCATGGCACACAGACCTCCACACCGCAAGCAGTGATCACAGGCAGATGCATGTTCGTGTATGTGGCAAACATGCATGCATTCCATGGCCTATTGACAGCAACAGCGGGCCGCCGGTTATCTAGCCGACATAGCCAGAGCCGCGTTTGACCCAGCTTGCATGCGACCACCTGTCCATGTGCAGTTTGATGCACATGCTTGAGTCTCTATGCGTACATACATCCTGTCATCCTGTGTGTTACTGTGCATGTGTGCATGCATGCGCGCATACGCGTACTGACACACCTGCACATGGTGCACATGCATGTGCAGGTACATTGTGGCGCACAACCGGTACTCCATGTTTGACCTGGCCAACTACATGACGTACTGGCTGATCCCCTCGCTCAGGGTGAGGGGAGTGCAATGCACAGACTGTGAGGGAATGCGTGCAAATAAGGAGAATGAATGAAGCCGGCCGGCGCGACAAGGCTTGTTGAATGCCAAACCCTGTGGTGGCCCTTTTTGTCCCCCACATACGCGCCTGAGCTTGGCTCGGCAGCACCGCAGCATACATGCATGACACGATGAAAAATGTGCGTGTTTCGGTACTTCCCATTCATGCGCAGGTCCAGATGAAGGGTATGGAACTTGCGCAGGGAAGTTCATGGGAAAACCCCACATACATGGACTTTCGGATGCTCCCATCGTCCCAACAGAGCTTCATGACAATTGGTGGCACGCGCGTGGACCTTGCCACCATACTACCAATGTATCAGTTCATCTCGCTCAAGGCCGGCCCTCCCAATGGAGGCATAGACGGTAAGCCTCCCGCCAGCCTCTGGCCTACGCCGGGTCCTTCGCTCCCACAGTTGAGTGTTGGCTGAGCAGAGCTGCACTGGATCTCTGCATTACCTTCTTTGTTGAGGCGAGCACGACGACATGCTGTCATGAATTAGCTAGGATAATGACCAAATGGACTGGCAATCCCGCAACAGCTGCAACTCCATGCAAGCAAGCACTGCAGGCAGCAGGTTCCCTGTGCTTTGTATGCAACAAATCTAACATGCATATGCATGCCATTCCGAAAAGCTGTATTCTTGGTGTTGAACTGCTGCAGCCATTTACTACGTGGACACGATCGTTGCTGGCGGCGATCGGGGCGCCATGTTTCAGCTTACGCCGGATACCGCCAGGACCCTGACCCTGCGCTTGCCGCTATACAGCGTGGGCGCAAACACTGAGCAGGATTATTGGGCTAAGAAGCAAGGCAGGGTTGCGTTTCGTGGATACGAGGTGGACTGGGACAACGGCGGCATTTACTCCAACGGCAACATGCTAGGTATGTATGCGCTGGTGGATGGGCTTGGCAGGCGCATGGGCGGACACAGCATGATGGTAGTGGGCGTTGCCCCATGACCATGGGCCCCTGTGATATGGCAACAAGCTAAGGCTCTAGAAACAGTGCGGCCCGCCCGGTGCCAGCGCTAGGCTGGCGTCTGCCTTGTCCCACTATGGTGTGTCAAGCCATCTCCCTTGTCACGTGTCCACCATGTGGCGATGGTGGATGCATGCGTGATACATGACGTGCAGTGTTGATCTCCTCAGCACTGTGAATGCATCTGCACCTCCTGCCCATCATGCCTGCCCATGCATGGACTGAAAGGGCAGCCTGTGCACATGTACAGCGTCCCCGCAAACAATGTGTGCAGCAAACTGGTGCTGCGTACATAGGTTCAGCGGCCATGCTGGCTACACCATTATCATGTTTACTACTGCCCCACGCCCGCCTGCTGCTGCATGCATGCAGACATTGCGCTGGCTCCCGGCACTCCCGTAGACCTGCTCTTCAGCGGCATTCACATACCAGGGCCTGGCCAGCCCGTTGAGTTCAGCTTTGACGTGAGCAGCATCCCCAACAGCGCCGTGTACAAGACCGACAGCACGCCATGCTCGCAGCCGTACTGGGATGCGGGCACGGATGCTTGTGAGATGATGTGGGGCGACGCGCCTGGGGGCCGTAAGGTTGAAACACTCATACAACTCGCGGTCTTCAACGCGTTTTGGTCGTCAAGCGACTTCCGGGCAGTGCTTACAAAGACCATTTACGACTTCCTGTCAATGGAGCGCCTTTCGGGATTCGTGCGGGAGGCGACAGCACATACAGGCTTCTTGTATGTGCGCAAGTTGTAGTGATTTGCGTACATGCATTACGCAGCAGCAGCACACTGCCACAGGCGCAGGGATTGCAACCTGCCCCCTCACCCTGGGATGCAGTACATGCAGCACGTCATGTGCAACTGGCCAAATGTTTTGCTGGTCGACAAGAATGAGTTGTGCCATCTGGGTCACTAGCGTATGCATGCGGGCCGATGCCTGCATTGCAGCCAGCAGCGCTGTGCTGGCATCACGTGATGTGAGAGCGCCAGCGTTTCCTTCCAAGCCATAATTCATTCATGAACGCATGGCCTCACACCAGCAAATGTTGTTTGGAAATGCTCCCTAGCGCCGCCTTGAGGGCCTTGTGGAACGATCACGTTATCACGACATGCCCTAAAATCATCTGGGATTTATCCTGGATTCATCCCTCTGTTTCAACTGTATGCGTCGTTCATGCGTCGTTCGTTGTTCCTATTGCTTGGCTTGCTAGTAATGATAGCCTCACTGGCTGCACGATGACTGGGAGAGCGGAGGGCAAATGAGGGTGCATCCTCGCTAGGACCTGGGCTGTCCCGACCAGTGACAATGCTTTGCACAATCCGCTACCATCCATCTGCTTATTATTGGGGCGGCTACGGCGACCGTGTGGGTATGAGCTTTGGTCCTCCACCGTACCCTTGGAAGCCTTATGCAGGCTCTTATCATGTTCCGACCTATGTATGAACGATAGCACGCATGCGCGATGCCGACCAGATAGATGGGGCCCGCCAGGCGTGCGACAGCCGTATGCAGCTGTTATTTTCGCCCGGCCTGCATGCATGTATGCAATCCGCTTGTTGGTCGCCATTCCGTCTTGTTGCCCCAGCATTCACTTGCAGCACCTGGCGGTCATCCAGGTGTTGGTCTCACCCTAACAGCCACACCTGACCAGTCCACATGCACCTGAGCAGCAGCACTGGAATGCGTATGTGGTGTGGATGAGCCGGCAGTGGCGCATTCAAAAACTCGCATGGAGCTGTTTGCGACGCCTGCCATTTTGCCACAGAGTAGTGTGCAACCCTGGCATATCACTTGAGTTGGTGTTGCCCCACCTTAGTGCTTTGGTCAACGCCGATCATGACCATGCCTGTGTGTTATTGCTGGAGGGCCTCTTAGCTGGGCATTCGGGTGGGTGCATCGTGTTCAGTGGCTGCGGTGCCAACTTGCCTGCACCCCTCCGCCCCTCGCACCACTCTTTGCCCCGGGGCCTCCTCAAGGCTCCGTGCCCCGCTCCCTCCCTCCCCGACGCCTTCTTGCATGGCCCGCCTGATCTGCCAGCTGTTGCTGCATCCTACCCTGGTCCTGGTGAGCTTGAATTCTGCTGCGATTACTCGCCCGCTGGCCAGCGCGCCCGTGCCGTTGCTACCGCTGCTCAACAAGTAGCCTTGGCTGCTCTCCTCCAGGGCCAGGCCTTTGGGTTGTGCCGTGTTCCTCTTGTGATCGCATCTCGGGCACTGTCTACGCGTCGTCCACCCTGTCGACGGTGATGGTCCCCCACTACTCCCATCTTGGCCTGTCACACTGACAGCCGACTGCCACTTGCGCCTCCATCCATTCTCACGCCGCCCGCACCTCCTCTTCTGTTTGTGCTGCCAAGCGCTTCATGGAGCACCAGCCTGCTTGAGCCGCTGCTGAGGTTGCGTGATGGCCCCCCCTGCCTCCTCGCCTCTGGTCTCGCTAGTCTCGCTCATGGCAGGGTTAGCAGGGTGCAATTCAGGGTGCACTTCATGCGGCCCCTCCTCCATTTTTACGCACGCAGTGTGCACCGAGCGCCCTGTGTAGCCACTTTACTTCACTCAAGCCATGGCTTTGGTAGCTTGCTTATTGCTTGTCTGCTTGTGCACGCAATTACGACCTCGTCTCGGACACATAGACCACAAGCGATCAGCCGAGGGACGGATAAGCTGAGAGAAGGATGAATAAGCAGTATGCAAGCTCAATCACACATCGCAGGTATTTGTCGCGCACGTAATCCTGCGCTGGTTGTGCCCTTACTGTGTGTTGCCGACTGAGGACAGGCAGGCACACAGAACGCGGTACGCGGGAAAACATGCGTTGTGCTGGACAATACACCTGCAGACACTCGATGCCTGAGTGCTGGATAGCGTTGGAGCCTCAGAGAGTGCTGTAAACAGAGGGACACACTGTTTTCACAAGTTCGCCATGCCCAGCAGGAATGAACTGCGCTGAATTTGTGCAGACTGCAAGCAACGTGAGCGGTCTGCCTCCCCTCGCTGTGCAAAGTGTGGTTCAAGTCACCTAGCTTGCTGTGCGTGCAGCTGATACCTCCGTTTGCTCCCTTGCGCTTTGGGCAACTTGAAAGCGAAGGGAGTAACTCGACGAGAGCACCGTGTGCGGTTGAGAGCGTCCACACTACAATGCTATGACGTGTCACCATGTTGAGACTTCATATTGCAACGAATTTTAGTCTGGCACCCTCTGGCTCCTCAATCTTGGGTACCCGTTCTTGTGACCCACGCCCACACCAAATGCAAGCAACAACCCGAGGTTCACAATTGGCACTTGGAAAATATTACACACCCAAATTTGAGAACCCAAGGGCTTCCAGAACCATAAGCTGAGTGGCAAGCAACAGGTTTAGTGGCGGAAAGGTCACAATCTGAAGTCGAAGGGGACAACAGTTGGTGCAAAAGCTCCAACCCTTTCGGAGTCTTGAGGTGCACATATACAAGCATAGTTGCCCAACTTTTGATATCCAAAATACCCTGGTGGCAACGGAAACAACGATGTGGGCCCTCGGTTGCCGTAGTGGTCTCGCAACATCAGGCCTAATCAAGGTACCTGACAACCCTCGTTTGTCTCCAGGTTGGCTTATGCAGGTGGTACGTGTCAAGCAGTGAAGCACTGCACTGGAAATCTCACCCCCCTAAACTCCCTTGTAAGAGCTGGCAATGTGGCCCGTTGCCCTTCTTCCCGCTTGGCAGCTGGACCGCAGCTGCACCAGTACGCTGTCAGGAGCGAGGAAAGTGTCTCGTGTCGTTAGAGACCACAGGGCACTTCGTGTCAAGTACATATAGCATTGATTCACCATCGTTTATCACAGAGCATTCCTTCAGCCTCAATATATACTCCAACCAGCACTATCAAAAGAGTAGAACGACGCAATATACGGCCTCGCACAGCACGGTTGCAACACAAACACTGCTGCAACAACAAGGGACACTGTCAATAACCACCTGACAGACCGGACAGACCACACACCCAGCATCACAAACAACATGGCACCTGGCCTGTCGCACACAGGCTGGCCAGTGCGTTGTCGAATCGCAGCACTGGCCACTTACTTGGCTGCCTTGGCGCTGGTACTTCCTGTCCCCACTGCAAGTGCAGCGCGCGCAGGAGGCCTAGCCTTCAGCAACCCAGCAAGCACTGCCCCGTTCAATGTCATAGCCACGGTGACAGTCGTTAACTGTGCTGAGCTGGTCAATTCCACGGCCGTGACGCTCCAAGTCACCGCAACGGCCGGTGTCCCGCTCACAACCATCGTCACAAGCACTCAAAACATCGGAGTGGGGAAAGACGGCAAGCGCAATATAGTGTTTTCCTTCACCATCAACCCCTCCACCAGCACTGGCCCCTGGACCGTCACACCGTTGATGAGCCCTGGCAGCAGCGGCCGCTGCCAGCCGCGTCTGCTTAGCGAGCCTGGCTGGGACGCTCAGACGGTCACCGGGCCCGCACCCGGCCTACTCAACGGCTTGGTGCTCTTGAACTTCGAGTGAGTGGTGAGAGGCGTATGGCGCAGGCCAAATCACCGGTGTGGCACATGCATGCATTCCAATTTCCAAGCCTACCAAAAGCGACACCGGACCGCCTTTCGTGTAGCTGATGAAGCAAGACCCGCATTTGACCCTGCTTGCATGCGGCCACCTATCCATCTGCACTTTGGTGCACCATGCATGACATGGTCGCACCATGCATGGACCCAAATGTGCACATGCATTGTGCGCACCACCGTGCGCATGCATGCGCGCGAGCGCCCACCGACACATCGTGCACGTGGTGCACATGCATGCAGGTACATTGTGGCGCACAACCGCTACCCCATGTTCGACCTGGCCAACTTCATGACCTACAGTCTGACCCCCTCGCTCAAGGTGAGGAGAGCGCAACGCACAGGATGGCAGGGAATGCACGCAAATAAGGAGGGCGAATGAAGCAGGGCCGGCATGACAGGCAGGCTTGTTGAATGCCGACCCCTGTGTTGGCATAGTTGACCCTTTTTACCCCCCCCCCCCCCCCCCACA
>BDDA01000639.1:38067-66110 GCA_001662385.1 Chlamydomonas asymmetrica
CTGGTACGCCTGCTCTCAACCCCCCACGCATTCTCAGCTGCTGACCAGTACCTACGGAAGCACACATTGTAGAACAAAGACGGTGAGGGGAAAATGACACATCTTCATCCGCATGCCGTAATGGCCATGCAAAGCGTGCTCTGATGTGCATCTTACGCTGCACCGCGGCAGTGCAACGCGCCGCAGCATGCACACATGACACAATGACGAATGCGTATCGGTTCTTACCATTCACATGTGCAGTTCCAGATGAAGACTATGCAACTTAAGCCGGGAAGCTCATGGGAAAACCCAAAAGACTGGGACATGATGGCACTCCCACCACTTGAACTTAGCTTCATGGCGATGGGTGGCGCTCGCGTGGACCTCAGCATTGGCATGTACGAGCCGTTCTTGGTCAAGGCCGGCCCACCCAGTGACGGCGGCTTGTTTGGACCCCCGCACGGCATAGAAGGTGAGCCACCTGCTAGCTACCAGCCTACGCCGGGTCCTTCGCTCCCACTGTTTAACGTCGGCTGAGATGAGCTTCATGGGAGCTTTGTCTAATCCTGTTTGTTTGTTGAGGCGAGCACGCTGACACAGCAAGGACATGCTGCCATGCATTAGCTAGGACAGTGACCAAACGGACCGGCCTCTGGTAATCTCTGCAACGGCCGCAACTCCCTGCCAGCAAGCACTGCTTGCAGGCTCCACGCTCCCTGGGCTTCGTGTGCAACGAATGCGAACCTAGCCGCTAGCATACATGTGCATGTCATGCCGACAGACTGTATCGATTCTTTGTGTTGATCTGCCGCAGCCATTTACTACGTGGACACGGTCGTTGCTGGCGGCGATCGGGGCGCCCTGTTTCAGCTTACGCCGGATTCCGCCAGGACCCTGACCCTGCGCTTGCCGCTATACGGCGTGGGCGCCAACACTGAGCAGGATTACTGGGCTAAGAAGCAAGGCACGGTCGCTTTTCGGGGGTACGAGCTGGACTGGGACAAACACGGCATTTACTCCAACAGCAACATGCCAGGTATGTGCTGATGGATGGGGTTGACAATCGTACGGACGGACACAGCATGGTGATTGACTTTGCCCATGACCATGGCCCTGTTAGCCCTGTGCTCAGGCAACAAGCTGAGGCCGTAGAAACAACACATGCCTCCCAGTGCAAGGCTTGCGTCCGCCTTGCCTCACTATGGTGTGTGACCATGGTGTATGCACGCATGCGACATGCGGTTTGGGTCCGCATCGCACTGCGAGTGCATGCCAAGGGCGATGGCCTGATTTGGATCGAGGGCAGCCTATGCATGTACCGTGTCCCAGCTAGTAGACGCTTGCTGCATATATATACACAGCGACTACGCTGGCACCATTGTCCGATTATCAACCACAGTATACGAACGTACTGTTCCTGAGCCTGCTGTCTGCCTGCTGCTGCATGTATGCAGACGTTGCGCTGGTTCCCGGCACCCCCGTGGACCTCTTTTTCAGTGGCATCTACATACCAGGACCTGCCAAGCCCGCAGAGTTCGCCTTGGACGTGAACCGCATCCCCAGAAGCGCTGTGCTCAGGGCCGACACCGCGCCGTGCAAGCAGCTGTACTGGGATGCGGGCACGGACGCCTGTGAGGAGATGTGGGGCGACGCGGCTGGGGGCCGGAGGGTTGAGAGACTCCTGGAAGGTGCCGTGTACAACGCCGTGTTTACTGATGAGATACAGGATGTGCTCAGGAAGACCATTACCGACTTTCTGTCAATGGAGCATGCGCCGGTAGACATCCGGGAGGCTACCGCTCACAAAGGCTTCTTGTATGTGCGCAAGCTATAGCGATCGGCCTGCATACATACACACGTTACTCAGCAGCAGCATGCTGCCACAGGCACAGACATGGCACCCCGCCATGGTGTGCGGTGCATGCAGCACTTGAAGTAATAGTGCGGCTGGACAGGTACGGGTAACGTGACAGTCGACAATGAGGTGTGCCATCTGGGTTACGGAGTGTGTGGGCCGCTCCATTAGCTCATCAGCATCACTGATGGAAGCTGCGTGATGGTATCAAAGTACTAACAGTATGTTCATCCAAGTTTCTCCCTGCTTATGAATGCATGACACCGCACCAGTATAACGTATAAAACCACTAGTGCCTAGCATTACTTTGAAGGCATGCGCAGATGGATTGCGCATTGCCCCAGATTCATCTAGGATTCGTTTGTCTATCTCCATGTTCACGCATTCATGCGTTGTTCGTTGATCCCGTTGCCTGGCTGGTAGCTTCACCGCCTGCAGGATGGCAAATGCGGTTTAATCCATGGACGTGGGCTGGGGGCTTGCAAGCCAACTACGGCAGGTTTTTGACTGTGTCCCCGATACAATGGGTCAACGTTTAAGCATGTGATTTCCGCGTCCTTGCTAGTATGGCGATTTGGTTCTCCCGTTTGCCTGTACAAACCTGTACATGCCTAGGGCCAATTTGAGCCTCAGGAGGGTGAGCCGTGCTGAGATGGTGGGACCTGCACGCAATGGAGCTCAGGGTTTGGCGACGACCCTGCGGGGCGGCTGTAAAGCACACAATCGCCGCCCCTGGACTCACCCTGCCTCTGCCTGCCTGATGAGATGAACCGCTGAGGATGTACTGCTGGGTGAAAACCATGCTGCCAGAGTGCAATTGCGATGCTGAATCCCATTTATCAGTTCATGTGTATGCCTGCCTGCAACATGCATCCAGCGCAACAGGGCGGGTAGCGTCTCCACAAGACCTCTGCACACACACAGACAGTTGTGATGATCAGCTAGACCAGGTGGAATGCATCCCGGAGCTCATTGGTTACACACTTACACATGTAGTGACATGTGCATTCCAACATACACACAAGCGGCTGAGAAGTCATGCCCTAGGGGGGCTCGCTTGGCCGGCGACGCTGTCATACACACAGAGTGCCAGGAAACGGCTCCCATGGGCCCTCATCAAGCACCAGCAGGGCGGATGTACCAGCTGTACTGCATCTATCACTGGAGTGCAGGGTACAATGGCTTGTACTGCCTGGGTGCGGGCAGCAGCACGAAAGGGTGACTGATGCACGCAAGCACGAAGCGTGGTTGGGGCGGCTCAGTACCGGTACGAAATGCCGCTCAGTGTGGGAACTGGCTGACAGTGAGGCTGACGAGCGACGACGACGGCCATCCACTGGGCACGGCGGACATGCGCTCTGCTAAGGTATGGTATGGCCTCCTGTGCGGAATGCGTCTCCAAGCAAAGCGCTGTGCTCCATGCCAGCTACCAAGCCAGTGCTGACGCATGCCTGCTGCCAGCAGCCGTGATGCCCTCCACTGTTCCATGCATGTGATGGGACATCAAGGCCGGTGATTGCATGCATACTGGCGTCGTGCTTGCCTTCACCGCTCTGGCTTGGCTGCCTCCCCTGCGCTAACACAGGATTGCTATCACGACCTGTAGACATGTCAGGGGACTCATGCAGTCCAGGGTGAGTCAGTGGTGTGGGTCAATAACAGTCAGCAGTCAGCAGTCAGCAGGACACTTGCTTCAGGGCTCGAAGAAGTGTTGCGTGCTTGGCGGCGCTTAATCGGCACATCAATCGGCCCCGCCTGGGTGAGCGACGTACGATGCCACCAATCTTCGTTTGCAGCGCTGCCTTCATGCTTGTCACCAGCGCCCACACACAGAGACCAGATCCATGGACATTTGCATGCCTTGGTTGTGGCATGCAACAGCATGCCCAAATAGGCCTCTGCTGTTGTACATGTTGGTTGTCTGCCGCAGAAATACCGTATGTTATACGTGCATGTCGTCGTCAGCGCTCCACACGCCCCCACCATCATCTCCACCTGCACGTCCTGCAGGTGGCACGCGGCACCGCACGCCCTCACAACCCCGCGCATCACTCGCTCGCGCTCCTGCGGGAGGTTCCACCCGTTGAAGGCCAGCACCACCCGCCGCAGGGACGCCAGGTGCGGCGCCGCCGCCAGCGCCTCGCACAGGCCGGCGACCTCGCGGTCCGTGGTGACGTTCTCCCATAAGCGCAGCGTGTGCAGGCGCGTGAGGTGCGTGGCGGCGCGTAGCAGCTTGGGCACTGGCGTGAGCGAGGAATGGTCCCAGTCGCACCAGGCCCTTCCCAGCTCCAGCTCCGTGACGCGGGTCAGGTGCGTGGCGGACTGCAGCGCATCCGTCACCTGCGGGCGACGCGTGATGAACGAATGACATGATGACCCATGCACAGCATCCCACACCATCAATAAGCACGCACACGATGAGTCGTTAAGAGGTATACCTCACACCACAACGCAACAACAACTGGAAATTACATGCACATGCCACCCTGCTGACGGGCGCATAAGACAAGGACAGTTTACGCAACCTTACAGTCCGCGCAACATTGCTCTGCCGTTTTCACAGGAGTCACCCACCCAGGAGTCACCCACACCCGCATTGCTTGCTGCAAACTTCGCATGTGCCTTGTTTCCTTTCCGTAACATGGAAAGTAACGACCGCCAGCCCCCTCATATCAAAGCTTGTGTGCATTCAATGCACGGCATTATGCACACGCACCTGTGCAAGCTCGTCCGGGCTGTACACAAACACGTTGAGCTGGTGGCTCTCAAGGCCCCTAAGCCCCGGGTTGGCCAGGAGCGCACAGCAGCCATCCACGTCCACAGCCAACGACCGCAATGAATAGCGGCGAAGCAGCCGGCTGGGCAGGGCCGCCCAGAAATATGTGAGCCTGTTGTTCAGGAGCGGTCCACTCTCATCATCGTGCCCAGAGTCATCATAGCCCCACCCAGAGACGTCCAGCTCTGTGAGGGTGCTCATGTGCGGGGCCGAAGACGCCGAGACCAGCGCGTCAAGCCTATGTGCTGTCAGCTTGTCACAGCCGCCATAGCTGAGGTCCAGGCGCGTGAGGCGGCTGAAGCTGGATGTGTCGGCCAGCATGGTCAACAGCGCCAGACGCACGGCGGTCGTCCCGCTATCCCCGTACCGTTGGCCGTCCCCCAGGCCCGACGCGTTTAGTTCCTGCAGCCCGTGAAGGAGGGTGGCCCGGCGCACAGCATCCGCCAGGCATGACCAATCGCCAGCCATGTTGGAGACCACCAGATGCGTGAGGTGCAGGTGCTGCGCGGCCGCCAGGGCGCTGCACACGAGCTTGTGCGCACCACGTGGATCACCCGTGCGGCCTTGTTGCGAGTAGGCGTCACGATGCGTCACAGACACGTCCAGGTCCTGCAGGGCGGGCATGGGCGTGCGCTGTAGCGCTTGGCACAGTTCCCGCACCTCCAGCCCTGCTGCCTCACACGTGCCCGCCACGTTGAGGCGCGTCAGGGACGCCACAAGGTGCGGCACCCTGAGCAGCAGCAGCCCCGGCCGCATGCCCCGGTTGCCCGAAAGGTCCAAGCTGTGTAGTTTAGGGAGGGTGTGTGGGGCGGCGCTGTTCAGAGCCTTGACGAACGCCCGGCAGCCGTTGGCGTGCATACCGACGCCTGCCAGGCTGAGCGATCGCAGCCCGGCGAGGTGGCGGTGCGGTGCAGCCAGGACCTCCCCTAACACCGCCACACCCGCGCTGCCGAGGTGGCAGCGGGAGAGGTCCAGCTCCGTCAGGCCGGACAGCAGGGGCAGGCCAGCGCGCAAAGCAGGCGCACGGCATGCTCGTGCAGCCCGCGCTCAGCGGGGGCTGCTAAGCCGCCTCCCAAGGCCAACGCACGCAGCGACGCAAGGGGGGCGGCCCGCAACGGGGCGCGGTGCGGTGCGGCAGACTGCCTGCCGTCAACCGATTCGCCTTCTGCCAGCCGTGCGTTGCCTGCCGGCGCTGCCAGCAGGTCGCACAACGCGTCGACGGCCACGTGGCCCACGTCAGCGTGACGCGTGCACCACAGCAGCGGGCTCACGGTGAGGCGTGTGAGGCGGGTAGGCTGCGTGGCCGTGGCCAGTGCACGCAGCAGCGCTGCGCAGGCGGCCGCGGCGTCCTCCAGCAGGTCTATGCTGAGGGACTGCAGCCCCCCCAGCAGCGTTGAGGTAAGAAGCGGAGGAGGCACGGGCGGGCCAGCAGGGTGGGCGGGCAGCAGGGCCGGCGACGAGTGCCAGCCAGGTGCAGCAGCGGTGACGGTGACCCAGCTCGGCTGCCGCACAACGTCGTCCATGCGAGGCCGCACATCATTCCGGCTTCGCATCCAGGCTTTGCCTGTCGTACGTTCAAATGGCGATGGACGACCGTCCGAGGGGGCAGCTCCCTGGAACCTCAGCATGTCTTTGCTGGGCGTGCGCAGCGCAGTGACGTTGGCGGTGTAGCAGGCGCGGAAGCGCCCACTCACCAGGCGCACACACTTGTTGACCGCACTGGGGTGAAGTATGAGCTGCAACACGCTGTCTGGTAGGCAGTCAACGTAACACTGCTCGCCGGCGTCGCTTGAGCCGGACAGCAGTGGCGCCGCCGCGTCAGCAGCAGCAGCGCTGCAGACGCTTCCGATGCTTACCGGCACGGCAATGCTCGGCCCGTCCGCATCTGCCTTCATGCTTGTAGCTGCCGCCTGCAGCAGGGGCAGTGGAACCAGCAGCACAGGCAAGCATAGAGAGTAAGCATGCCTGGTACAAGCCACAGCGCTGGAGGTGCAAGGCGGTATGATGTATGTATACAGGCAGCGTGGGGAGAACGGACGTGTGCTTAGGCGTGCGCATCACAAAAGCGGGCTTGTCGTTGCAAGAGTGATGAGTGCTAAAGCTGAGCGTTTGAGCAAGCGCGTGGATGAGCCAGCAGTGCACCGAGGTCCCCCGCCTTTCGCCAGCCACTTTGGCAGCGCAAGCCCGCCCAAACGCAGAGGGTGCAGGACCAGCTAAACACGAAGGATTGGAAGCTCTCACGGACCAGCTGTGGGTATGCCAGCCCTACCTGGCACATAAGCTCACTGTACGCTGGTGATTGGTGGTCTGATACTCTGCTGCCAACCGATCCCTGGCCAGCGTGGTTCATGGTCTGCGTGTTGCGCAGGTTGTATGATAGTGCACTGTAACAAGAGTTGCACCAACGTACGTATTTGTTGCCGATAAGCGCAGCGAAACTCCGGATTGTTGACTCGGAAACGGTTCGCACAGCAATTCTTTAGTTAGCGTGCATAACCTTGATGTTGGTACAGGCTGAGAGTGAATTGTAAAGTGTGAGTAAAGCAAAGTGGGTACACAGGGCAGAGTGACTTGAGATTGTGGTGGGGGGGCCTTGCACCTGGCCTTACAGTATTACACTGATACCTGACATTCTGCATGCAACTTGCATACATTTGATTGATTTGATTGATTGGATTACATGGTCAGGGCTGGGGCCCAGTGGGAAGCCAGCAACAGGCCGCGAAGGCCAGTGACCACCTATGCCAGCGCATAGGAACAATCAAGCACAGCAGGCAGGTGCATGGGAAGCACAACTCAAACAAGATCGCTGACATACGATTCAATCTGTTGCACACAGTTTAACGCCCGTGCAGGCAGGTGGGGGGAAGGACTCCGCAACTCCTCAGCACAACACGCACATGATTCAATCGGTTGCACACAGTTAACGCCTGTGCAGGCGGGTGGGGGGAAGGACTCCGCAACTCCTCAGCGCAGCACGCACATGACATACGATTCAATCTGTTGCACACAGTTAACGCCCGTGCGGGCGGGTGGGGGGAAGGACTCCGCAACTCCTCAGCGCAGCACGCACAGGAATACGATACATGCATGACACAGGTGCGCAGCGGCAACACCCTCTAACTTCATATGGCACGCAGCATGGTTGGCCACGCTGATGCTGGCGGAGCCTGCCTGCAAACACTATCAAGCCAGGGCATGCGCGAGCGCCTGTTGACGCAGCGGCAGCTGTAGCCGGACCCCAACCAGCCGCGGAGCGTGCACGCTCAAGGATCTGCATGCTCACAGCTGCCGCTAGGTTTGATGAGTGACCTCTCCAGCAGCAGCGGAAGTGGCGGAGCGAGTGGCGACGCGGCCCTCACTGACACTGCCAGCGCGCGCCTGTGCAGCGCTTAGCGGAGGTGGCACATGCTGGCGAGCGTGCGGCACCTCCAGTAGCATCGGCAGCGGTGGGGCGGCGGAGGCGCTGTCACCACCAGTGCGCACAGTGCTGCGCCTGTGCATCGCATGGTGGCGGCGGCATAAGCGAACAGCAGCTGCGGGGGCAGCTGCAACGGTGCGCAATCATGCTTGGTGGCAGTTTTAGTTTGGTCTTAGTGTGTGGGAGGCACATGCATGAGCCAGAGTGCCAGACAGTAGCAAATGCATGAAATTTAGCAATGACAAGCCATGATTAACCTGATCCCATGCTTACTAACACAACACGCACTCACGCTCAGGCCTTGGCCACTGCCCTTGGCTGCATGCTGGTGTAATTCGAGCGCACAGGCCACCGGGCGAAGTCAGCACGGGCAATGCTGCAGTCCTGTTGCCAGCATCAGAGACATGTTAAGGCGCCGCTGCACCTGGTTCACAGCTGCCAACGTTGTATGGTGCTGCATGTGAACTGCTATGGACTGCATGCGTTACAGCGTGAGCCAGCATGCACCTGCACTTTGGATGGTGCCCTCATCACACGTTCATGCAGGCAGCTCTGTACGCGCGCGCACACACACGCACAACACACATGCACGCACACGATGCAGCTGGATCTATGGATCCATAGATGCAAGCAGGATGTGTGCCTGCCCATCAGGACCTCGTCTGTGAATCCGCCGCACCGTTGCACAAGCGGGTGCATGAAGTCGGGTGGCGCCCTGACCCAGGCACCCAGCCACCGGTGCCACTGAGCCAGCGCAGGGCTTGCATGGGGCGTATGGTCATAGCCATAGGTTGATTGGTGTGCACGGGCTAGCGTACATACCTGTGCGGGCTTGCCTGGGGTTCATGCGTGCACGCATGCTCCTGTCCTGGTTATCCTGCCTGGCCTTGGCATTGATCATGTAAATGTGTAAAACAGCAACAAAATGTGCAGAAAGGTAGGTGTGTAGTGGATTTGAAAATACCTTCTGCACGGCGACTCAGCAAGCATCAGGAGTAGCCTTCTGTCGCAGAGCGTGGCTTGCACGCAGAAAGCATTACAAATTCTCCGTGCGTCACGCGCATTCTGTGCATGCTCTGCACCAAACCAGGTTGTGCTGGCAGAACTGTGCCGCTATGCCATATATATATTTTAAAGCCTCCCACAGTGCCCAAGTTACAAGCCTGGAGGGTGTTTCTACTCTTGCAGCTGTGCGATGCGGGTTGTCGAGAAAGTTGACACGGATCCACGAATATGGACAAGAATTTCAGCTGAAAGGATCTGAAATGCAGAGAAACTTAAATTGTCACAGTGGGGGCAACAATTACAGCCATGGGCAATTACATGGTGTCACATTCTGCGCTGCATCGTTCATTCACAGCCTTTGGTGAACACTCTGCTTAAGGCCCCAAGTGAAATCAAATCAAGATATTACGTTGCGTATGGTTCAGGTGCAGCTGAGCTCAGACTCTTGGTTACCCATGGGCAGTCGGAAGGGTGGCGGGTGAATCAACCAGCACGGCCGAAAAATTGTGCAGAAGCAGCTGCGTGAGGGTTGTTGGCGTCGCGTTGCTACCACTCCATAATCAAACATAGCGGTGCTCAGACCACTTGCAGAACCAGTTGCAGAACCATAACTGCCGCGGGGCAGGCAGTGGGCTGGGCAGTGGAAATGGTTGTGTTGGGGGGCACGCAGCCTTTCCAACGTAATCCAGGAAGCCTCAAGCTTGCAAGACACAAAGATACAAGTGTTTGGACTGTGCGTCTCTTCACACCGGCGGACGTACAAGGTATTGCCACACATCCTCTTACAGTCTTACCTCTCCGCCTCGCTCGGACTCGAAAATTCGGCTGGACGACACTTGCGGAGGCCTCGCCAAATCTATAAGAAGCCACTCGCGAGCAGCAACTCTTCACCTGACTGTGAAGTCGGTTCGTCGCTCTCACAACTCACAACCTGACTGCAAAGTCCGGTTCAGCAGTTCAACGACTTACCCCCCGTTCAGGTCCATTCCCTTCAAAGGCAAGTGGCACTGACCAAAGCCTCATTGCGGCGTACCCCCCAAATACCACGCATATATCTCTGATGGATTGTTCATGCACAGGCGCATATCTGCCCAAGCCCTGGCCAACAATGTACTGCTGGGCTCAAACAACTTGATGCACCCCCGCCCGCCATACACGCAATTATACACGCTTGTGTGTCTGACATGCACACTACGGTTTCTGCTGCCCACAGGTACCACCATGAACAAGTCTCTGTTCCTCCTGTTTGCCTCAGCTCTGCTTCTGGCTGGCCCTTTGTCGGTGCGGGCTGGCGATGACAGTAACGACGACGGTGGCTGCGATGAGGTGAAGCCGAAGAACGCCCTGGCCTTCAAGGCTGCTGGCGGAAAGGAGGTCAAGGTGAAGAAGATTTCTTCCAGCGCGGTCTATACCGACGCCCTCTTCTACACGCTGAACGGCGGTGCCAACAACGTGAGTGGTGCATTGTCCGCATAATACCGCTGCAGCATACAGGCATGTGACCGACAAAACAGGATTGACCGTGTCGCTGGGCACTCTATCATGCTTGCAGCTGAAACCCTGTGCCTTGCAGTGTGTGAGGGGAGATTTGAGCTGTCCTGTTCGAGCTGGGCGAGGCACCCCCATTCTGCTGCATGCTGAGTTGGACCTCGCTGCTCATGGGCACACGTACACGTGTACGTGACCGTGCTACGCTGAACTCGACTCCCCACTGCGGCTGTTGCTGCGATTTCACTATTTCAGCCCACCACCATCTCCACCAGCTCCGCCAACAACGCCCAGTACAGCCTGGGCGTCGTTGCGAAGGACGCCGCCATCTCGTTCGGCATCACCGTGAACCCCACCGGCGACGTGTGGCTTCAGGGCGTCGACTACTCTGGCCTGGTGCACACCAAGGTTTGCAAGATTGATGACGGCACCTACAAGATCAAGTTTGAGGACCGCAGGGCGGGTCAGGCCGATATGCAGGACGTGCCTGGCTCCAAGTTCGACTACAACGACTTGGTCGTGGTTGTGTCTGGCTTGCAGAAGTGCGATTAAGCGCCTCCTGTGTGCAGTGTGCCTGCAAGCGACGTGCCCCTTGCCAACTGGCAAGAGCTCGCCCGCACCTATTGCCAGCACGCATGATGCCCGCAACCTGTCACATGTGATGGGGCGTCAGGGCGGCGACGCGCGTTGATTGCATGAATGCCGCCGCTCTGCTTGCTTGCGCCCGCTGTGGCCTGGCACAGCTCTGCAGACACGCTGTGCTTTGTTGCTTGGCAACTGGATGTTTCAGGACGTTTTCATGCTCACTCGCATGGGCATCGCGGTTGTGTTGTCCGACTCTGCTGAACTCCGACTCGCATCACCTGTATTGACCTCAGCGTCTTGCCTCCGGTGGACTATGTAACACAGAATGTTGGCCAGGAAACTGCTTGCATCCTGTCTTGGTGCCTGCCTGGCGTAAGTATTTGAGGCGGTGCTCTCACACGATCACATTAGGGCAGCGTTGCGTGCATGTATGTGCAGTGCATGCAGCAGGCAGGGGCTCTGGCAGCCCAGACCGCTGGAACCCCTCACTGAGCTAACAGAACAGCAGTGTTGCGTGTACAAGCGGCAGCCTAACACAGGGGGGCCTCAGCCTCAGATCCAGGCAGGGCCGCAGTTGAATTTATGCAAATGCAGGTCCGCCTTGCCAACATTAGATTTCACTACAGCTGCATCACCCACCTTCGTTCCCTTGCATGACGACACCCGTGTCAGCAGGACATGCATGCCAGGATGGCACCGTGGTCAGAACCACCATGCATTACCAGCCCCCAACTGTTACCACTGGTGCCACCTCTGGGCCGCAAACACCAAGACACTGACAGGCATTGATGACCAGTAATTTCAGCTTTGCCGTGAACCATGCTGTGCGTGAAGCATTTGCAACTCACATGCAACGCAACCCTTTGCAATGGGATACGCGTTGCTGATTTATACCTTGCAGCGACGCTATGCCACCATACGCGCATCCCCGACAGTGGTTTCCCAGCCAAGCATGCATGCTATGCGTGTTGCTACTGCTAGCGCCACCATGATCATCCCCGCTGTGCAGTGCCCTTGTGCTAGTGACCTAGTGTAGTCGGGGTGTGCCGGCAGTGACGCCACGACATTCATCCCGGCAGCTAATGATGGCACATGCAGGAGGCCACGCTGCACCCATAGCGCCCGGCCTTTCACTTTCAGCATGCTTGCAGGTCCGCACCTGCTGGCAGCCGGCGCACACGCTCAGCCTCAACCCCTCGCCGCCTGACTTGCCGCGCTGCTCAACAGACGCGCTCGGCATATGTGGCAATGACAACAAGGGGGGGTACAAGGGGTACCAGGGGTGTATGTTGTGAAATGCACGGCAGTATCAGTGGGCAATAAGTCAACAGCGCTGACACAAGCAATGAGTTATGAGTTGCTGCTTGCATGCAGAGGTTGGGGACGTCAGGCTTTGAGTAACGTGCCACGGCTGCTGAGGCTTTGCGTACGGTCACGACCTACGGCAACAACAATTATTGCAATCATGCGCAACCGGAAAGTCGGCAGTGCGTGCACCTGGGTGTTGTTGGATCAGCAACCAAGCGCACGCCAGGATACGAAATGCACAGCAGCAAAAGATACGGCAGTACATGCAGGTTCAGTGGGGACCGGGTCAGCCGAGCACACTGTGCGTGTGATAGCTGCCAGGCAGCAAGGCCGCAGCTGGGAATCCTCTGTCCCGAACACATGGGGAAAATGTTGGTGAGTGTAACATGGATGGCACTGCACATGCAGGGCACATATGAGTGGCTGGTTTCCTTCACTTGCAACGCACAGCCTGCATACTGTTTGCCGCCTGTTGTCGAAGCAAGACGTACACCCATCCATACTCCATACCCATGCATGACCACCTTGACAGCCTCAGCGATGGCAGCATCAGCATCGGCAGCACAGAGATCTTCGCTCGCCTCACTCCACATGCATTGACACATGCAAGCCACGCGCACCAGCAGCGCACGTGCATGCTGGTGGCACCAGCACGGGCCTGGGCGCATTTGTCAGTCAGGCTCACGGACACACCCAGGCGGTGCAACCCGTACCCTTGCCTTCCGTACACACAGTTATGCACAAAACACAGAATGGAGAGCTTTGCCTCCTCCAAGCCCATACTCTGTATCTGGAGATCCTGAATGCACAGTCGGCATGGTGTAGGCACCTGCGTGGCGGCACTAGCCGTCTGGCTGCCGCAGCATAGCGTCGTGAACAACTGCCCCCTGCTTGTGCAGGTGCTTGTGCTGGTGCTGGTGCCAGCCGGAACTGGTGTGGGCATGATACAGCCCACAGCTGGCCTCGTCCCCAAACCACACATGCACTCAGTGCAGTGGGTGCGGTGCATGCAGTACGCTGTACGCACGTACAATGATCGATTTGCTTTGCATGGGGAAAGTTGAAATGCACTGCAGACTCTCAAGGCCCCTGCGGATGATCTCCTTGTGCAACACACGCATCACTCTAATGTAATACACGCACGCACAGGCACGCACGCAAGAACGCATGCGTGAGCACCAATCCTTAGCACAATCCACGAATACACAGACACACACACAGCCCCTGGACCATTCGCATGCTTTCAACGCACAGCAAGCAGAGACCTGATCTTGTGGATTTTGGGTGGAGAAGCACTGTGCATACATTGTGTGCAATCAGCGTGCTGGAGGTGAGCGAGCACTGCGGTTGATACGAGATGGAGATGCGCACCCCACATGCATGCCCCGTCTGCTGCTTCCGCATGGAAGGCAGACGCTGGATGTAACGCCTGAGTTTTTCGTTTGCGGTTTCGACCGATGTACCCCTTTGAGCTGAAGCTGGTATGTGTGCCTGTGTGCTAAACGGCTGCTACTCGGGCTGATAGCTATAGTACAGTGGCATTTGAGCTCTCTGGCTGTCTGACCAGGACGTTCCAGCGCAGCTTACGTGGTACACAGTTGAGCGAGACGCCTCAGTACGCTGACAGGGCGCCGTCATGGCGGACACAGCGGCTCCTGCAAGTAGCCTGCTCATGGAAGTCTTCAGTGTCGTCCTGCCGGAGCAGGTGCTGAAGCACCTCCCCGTCAACACCCGCAAGCTGATGCGCCTGGCCTGCAAGCAGCTGCGCGACGAGGTCGACCGATGCATCCACACGTTCGTTCTTAATCGCTTCAACCTTGTGGCGCTGACCCTAGCAAACACGTTCCCACAACGGTTTCCTGCAGTCAAGACGCTAATCGTCGGTTCGTGCGAGCCAGACATGGTGGCGCTGTTTGCACAAGGGTTCCTGGCGGCGCTACCCAACCTGGCGACAGTGGACTGCTTCAAATACCACGCTTCCATTAGAACTGAGGTATGCCTGAAATTGCAACTGCCTTGTCGATGCACTCGTGCGTTCTGCAAACGCGCCACCACAATTGGAGTGCTGACGGCAGTTGCCCATGTGATGTTTTTGCAGCTGTGGGAGACCTTGGTGACAAGCGTTCCGGACGGTGTCACACTCAGGCTGAACATAAACGATAGCCTGCTGAGACGTTTCTCTCAGGATGAGGCCATGGCAGCGCTCGACCGCCTTCACATGCTCAAGCCCAGCGCTCGAGTCGAGTTCAACGTCGGACACCGCTACTTTGGTTTCCGCGACACAGGACCTAACGTCCTTGCCTGGGTCAACAGGTCCACGTACATCAAGGGTGGGCAGAGGGGGTGCGGGGGCCGGGGGGGAAGGGGGGGGGTGCGGGGGCGGGCGGGGGGCCCGGGGGGCAACGTGTGTATTCCTCTTACTCATGCTGCTCCTTGGTCCTGCTGGCGCGTCCTTCACTACTTGGCCCTCCTGGCTCGCACTCCTGCCTTGACCCAGTTTTGCTCCCCGCTATTGTTTCCTGCGTGCCTCTCAGGCGTGTCGTTCAGCTTGGGCCTCCATGGCAGATCCACGCAGGTAGCGGTCGGTTGTACTGCCTTGCCACCTTGAAGACGCACAGCATGCAATACAGCACAGCATGCACAGCAATGCACAGACTTGCACAGCATGCACAGCGATTGCGGGCATTCAAAACCTGAATGCCTTTGGCTGTGTTGAGCACTTGGCGCCATCCATTGCACCTAAACCCTGAGACATTCCCATTCGTTTGCTGCACCGATTACCGCACGCACCTGCAGAACGCGTCCTTCTTTGACGCCTTTCGCGGCAACACCAGCCTCACCGAGCTGGCCTTCACCACGCATGAGGTATTCGCAGGCGCCGCCACCGTGCCCCCGTTGCTGCCGGGGCTGCACAACCTGGCAGCCCTCACCCGCCTCAGCCTCGACGCCGAGATCGCCCTCACGGACCTCGCGCCACTGCAGCACTGCCCACACTTGCGTGACCTGACTATCGACCTGCTGCACGACGGCTCTCTCGCGGAGGAGCTCCCCGCAGCTCGCACGCTGTACGAGCTTGCGCAAGCGCCAGAGGTGCAGCGGGGCGTGCGCGGCATGGCCACGCAACTGGCTGACCCTTCAGGCCGGCTAGGGGAGCCTTTAGGTGCGTGCCACATGCTGCGCATGTCTTCCGCCAGCAGCAGCTGCAGCAGCAGCAGCGCTGGCAAAGCCGCTGCCACCACCCTAGCAGGCAGCAGCAGCGGGCCGTGGCTTGGGCAAAGCGCTCTAGCGGGGAGTGGCAGCAGCGGGGGTGCGGGTGCTGCGCGTTTGCCTCGGGGAGACAACCATTACGGGCGGCAACAGCAGCAGGGCCAACCTGCAGCAGGCAGCCAGGAGGTGGGCGACCAGGAGGGCTTCTGGCTATGGGTCCATGACGCGGCGCTGCGCCCGGCGGCGCTGCCATGGCTGCCACAGGTGCGGGGGCCCGCGTGCACGGTTTTGCCTCGCCACTCACGTGATATGCACTGCCTCGCACCCTGGTGTGAGCGCGTTCTGTGGCCTGCTGTTGTTACCCCATCACGCAGCAGTGCGACGCCTGTGCGTCGTGTTGTACACTTGTACGCCACACCTCGGTGTGTAAAGCTACACACGTGTGTGGCATATCAGCAAGGAAAACCTTCGGCTGCCTCTACAATCCTGGCATCGATAAAGTGTGCAGCAACAGCTTGCTTGGCAATGCTGTCATACACGGATACACATGGCACGCTGTTTGAGTGTTGCGTTTTCCTGTGAGCGCGGCTGGGGGTGATGTGGGTCACTTGGTTCACGGTTGCGGCGGCTCGCGGCCCTTTGCTTGCTTGCGTGCGTGTTGACCAAACGGCCCATGCTAATTCATGGTGGCGGCGGCTCGCGGCCCTTTGCTTGCTTGCGTAGGTCCAACAGCTCACGCTGGGCTGCGACAGCCACATGATCGTGCCGCTGCGCTGGATACTGCCCGGCCTCACCAGCATGGTCTCGGAGCCGCCCACGCGCCCGGGGCCGCTCGTCAACGTGGTGGCGGTGCCGGTGCTGGCGGGGCTGACGCGCCTGCGGCACCTGTGCCTGGGGCGGGTGCAGCCTGCGGCCGTTCAGGGCGCGCACATGCTGTCAGCGCTGTGCGGGCTACAGGTGGGGGCGGGGGTGAAGGCGGGCGGGGATCGACCAAAACGCGTCACATACTGTGCGTGGACTGTTTCGCATGCTCACCCGGTGCCACCACAAAAGCCGTGCGGGAGTGGCATAGAGCACATAAGCAAAAACTCATCGTGCATGCGGTCCCTCGCAGTGCATTGACGCCCGTGACATGAGAAGCGCAAGCCCCATGTTATGTGCCACACTGCCATGCCGATGCCATGATTGCGTGCGAGGCTGAGAGTGAGAGCTCAGCTGAGAGCTATCCCCTTCAGTGATGTACGTTTCATACAATCTCGCTTTCATGCCATGACCACGACCCGTGTGATGGATGTTTCATGCAATCCAGCGTTCATGCGTTCATTTGTCCCGCCCAGGAGCTGGTGTACACGCACGACGACAACACGCAGACTATCGCCGTGCTGGACGCCGCACAGCGCCTTCCCGGCCTTACCTCGCTTGTCTTGCTAGGCCACGAATACTCACATGACCCCCTGGACCTGGACTTCTCCCCTTTCCCCCCTGGACACCACAACCCCCACGCCACCGCCACCGCCTCTGCGCCCGACCCACACATGGCCTTCCACTTGCAGCAGGCGCTGCACCAGCACCCCATCTACCCGCCCGCCGTCCCGCACCCGGCCAGCCTCACGCCGGCGGCGGTGGCGGCGGTGGCGGCGATTGCAGCTGGAGGGTACGACGACGGGGACGCGGCCATGTCAGTCGCCATCTCGCTGCAGACCGATTTCCACGGCCTGGGGATGGACGGTTTGGAGGGTGGCAGCGGGGTGGGCGGCGGCGGCGGCCGGCCCAGCGGGCGCGGCCACGCCATGCCGCTGCTGCTGTGCTTTCCAGCGCTGCGCTCCCTAGAGCTGCGTGTGAGCGGCGCCCAGTTCCTGTCGGCCGTGAAGCGGGCGGTCCATGAGGCGCGCCTGACCTTCCCTGGATTGGAGTCCTTGAAGCTAGACATGTGCCTCGAGCCGGCTACGCTGGACTGGGGCGTCGCGAGCACGCTGGTGGCGGGCGTCGCGCGCCGCTCGCCCAGGCTCAGGCGGCTGGTGGTGGGCGGCTGGGGCGCGAACCGGGCGGAGGCGTGCGTGTTCGGGGCCTTCCGGGAGGCCGCGGTGGCGGCGGCGCTGGCGGCCAGGGCCGCGGCGGGCGAGGGTTGCGGCGGCGGCGGCGGCAGGGAGGCGCTCGTTGCTGCGGCAACGGCGGGAGAGGCGGCTGGTGTCGGGGAAGGAGGGGTTGCCCGGATGAAATCGGGCGTGGGGAGGGCGGGCAGCAGCAGTAGCGGCAGGGGGGAGGGCGATGCGCCAGCCCTGCTGCCTCTGCCTGTGCTGGAGGTGGAGTTTGAGTACTGCTCGTTGTAGATTTGCAGTCCCTGATGCTAATGGCCTGTAATGAATGAGTATTGTGCAGCATTGCAGCATAGTTGAATGTTAGGGGTGCATCCGGTTTTAGTTTCAAAATTCCTGTGGTTTGGTCGGGGCCCCGCACCATGTTGCACCGCACGCATTCAAAAAGAGAGAGATAAACTGATGTTATCAGAGCACAGCGTGTGCTCGATGCAGTGCACTTGTGGACAGAACACCATCTCTGCAGGGCACCTGTGTGCACATGCATACATCACTGGCATTGCGGGTTGTTGCGGTACTGCTGGCAATCGCTGCACTCACAGCGGCAGCGCCCACTTCCATAATCGGTTGTGAGCACACCGGCGAGTGCTCTGCTTCAAGGTAGGCCCACATCACGCAAGTAAGACTTAGACTAGCTTCCCTCCACGCGCTGAATGCTGGCTTTAAGGCGGAGTGCTCTGAGCCGCACTGGTGCGCTGCTCGCCTGCCGTGGCGTGAGCATCGGACCAAAGCGACCTGTAAAGCCTGCTGTTCTGCGCAGCCTCTTCATGGTCGCCAGTATGGCCACAGCCACTGCACCAGCTGCTGCTCCACCTGCAGTGAAGCCTGATGTTTATCAAATGGGACCGAACACGCTATCGTGAGTGACAGGGTTTCCTGCTGACTGCGGTTTAAATTTGGGGCGTGCTTGACCTCACGAGCTGAAGCTACGTCATACATCGTATGCACAACGGTGCTGCCTCAGGATCTCTCGGTCTCAGCTGCACCAGAAAATACGGAGCAGGGTGGTGGATGGGATGCGCAAGGTCGTTGGCCCTAACAAGCAGGGCGTTATTCTGGTCAAGGTCGGTGGCGCGTCTTGCCCACATTATGTCAATCTGCTGCAGTTCTTATCAGCCTCAAAACAAAGTGGTAATGATGTAGCAGCGGGTTGAAATGAGGCTTTGTCACTTCCAAGGTCACGAGGCACTGACGACACTGGATTGGGTTGTTTGCACAGGGCGGGGGACCGTTTCACCTCTACACCAGTGACATGGAGATGCTCTTCAGGTATGCCTTTTGTCATTGTCTGCTGCTGTGCACCTGCCGAGACTGTTACTGCTACGGCTTCTCGCCTCAGGGTTTGCGGCCTGAACAGCGTGTGGGTGGTGGACGTTTGCAGGCAAGAATCCTACTTCCACCACCTATTTGGCGTGTCCGACGAGGACTGGTTTGGCGCAATAGACGTCCGCGACGTGAGTCGTGCATGCGCTGTGCATGCGCTCTGCGCTCACACCATACGCCTGGACCGCACCGTTACAGCAAGGCTCCCACAAGCCAATACGCTGGGCATCGAAGCATTGTACCATGCCTGCAAGCTGTACTTGCTGCACATATGATATCATGGCACCACCAGCCCCCTTACACGTCGTCATGGCAGCCTGCTCTCGCACAGATGATGCATGCTATGACTATTCGATGCACTAAACCCCCAGATGGCTCCCTTATGGCGGCGCCTGCATGGAATGCTGGCATTCCTTGCCTGATCGCTCTGAAGCACCCCCCCAAAAAGCAAAATCCTGCATGACACTTGATGCCTGCGTGTCTGCACGCCTGCATGCTTGTGCTGCAGGGCAAGGCCATGCTGTTCATGCCGCGGCTGCCAGAGGCCTACGCGGTGTGGATGGGCCGCCTCAAGGCGCCCGAAGAGTGCGCTGAGCGGTACGCAGTGGATGCCGTGTACTACACAGATGAGATGGCCAGCGTACTACAAGGCCTGAATGCGCCATGCCTCCATGTGCTCAGCGGCACAAACACGGACAGGTGCGTCAGAAAGAGGCGCGTTCGGGGCCATGCAGTGTGGTTCCCGTGGGGCTGTGCAGTATGCACATGCATATGCGTAAGGCTAGAGGCTGCACCTGACGATGTCAAGCGAGGTGTCTGTGCTCAGCTGACGGACAGGTGTGTGGACAGTGGACAACCCCTTTTGGGGTCCGGGGACACTGCATCGTGGTAGTCAGATTGCAGGCCTGATTCATTCCCACATAACACAGGCATGGTCTATGTGTCCTCTACGCATCACGTATCACGCATGCAGCACACCTCCCCGCCCTAGTCAATCTCTTGATCACAATGATGTTGCGCAACACCAGCCAATCACCTGCCAGTGCATCCAAAACGCCCCGATGTCATGCTTAATGTTCTGCACAGCATCACACTCCAGGCTAACCTACGGTATACCGTATCCTTGTTGCACGCAGTGGGGCATCCATCCCGCTGGTCAAGTTTGACGGCATCGACAAGTTCACGCTCGACACCGACACCTCGCACCTGTACGCCGTCGCTACAGAGACGCGCGTGGTGAGTGCTCTCCCTGGTCTGCCTGCATCACAGGCAACACGTCATCACCCCTCATGCATCTATTCTCAACCCATTATCCTATGGTAGCAATACCGTAATCATCGCTATAATCGCTAGCAGTAGCCAGCCCTTGCCATGGTGTAGCTACGTGTGGCGGATGCTCAAACGCCCGCTGTGGGTTGGTTGCTCCGCAACGCCTCGGCCCAAGTCGCGGCTTGAGTTTTCTAGAGTGCTGCATGGCATCCAATGCAGGGGAGCACCTGCAGGACCAAGGCCCCTTGCTGCAGGCTGGGCGTTGCTCATCACTGCACCTGAGGCATACGCGTTGCTTGCCAGCATGGGTTACTGGTCGCCGGGCAGCGTGCAAACCATCACAACAGTATGGTGGTCTCTCAGACGTCACTGTTCACGTCGCCTTGCTTGCTGCGTTGTGAAGGTTACCGATGGCACTTCCAGCATTTCCATAACTTCCAGCACATTCTATGGACTCCACTTTGCATAGATGCAACTTCCAGTAACTCCCCATTACATCCCATGGACTCCACTTTGCATAGATGCAAGCACGATTACCACATGCATTTCATGTGTGCAATGGGCATAATGGGCACGCATGGCATGAGTGCGGCTCTTCCTTAACACGCACCACCAACATAACAACACCTCGCTCACGGCACAACACCTGCAGCACAAGTCTGCCGAGGAGATTGAGATCATCCGCTACGCCAACCGCATCGGCAGCGCCGCGCACGTGGCGGTCATGCGCGCGGCGCGCCCGGGTCTCATGGAGTACCAGCTGGAGGCAGTCTTCCTGCACACCGCCTACTACCAGGGCGGCTGCCGCATCCCCGGATACACGCCCATCTCCGGCTCCGGGCCCAACGCCGCCATCCTGCATTACGGCCATGCGGGGGCGCCCAACGGTAAGCGCTGTTTAAACTCAGGGTGGTGGAGGGGTGGGGGTGGCCACAATGGTAGATGAGTGAGGTGTAAGCAGAGTACTTATGCCACACGGCTGGGGCGGCCATGCGGGGATGATTTTTAGCCGTGCGAAGACCATGCATCATGATGCCGAGGCAGTTTGCACGGGATTGTTGCTGTCCCAGCAGAGCGCAGTCACATGGCATCCATACGAGATGCCATGGGCATGACAAAGCTGTGCGCTCAACAAGCAGGACAGGGATGGATGGACGGGTTGATGCAAACTGCACGGCGATTGCAACCTGCTTCTTGGGTCTGCCAAGACCTACCAGCAGCCACCCGTGAGAGGGGTGGCCTGCAGTGAGTAGGGCTCCCAGTAGGGCTCCCTGGACCTGTTTACCCCCCATCATGTGGTTGTGGTCAGTGCGCCTGCCCCGATCTCAACTGGCTCTTGCAGACCGTCAGATGACGGATGGCGATCTGGTGCTAGCCGACATGGGGTGTGAGTACTACCGCTTCACCTCCGACATCACCACCACCTTCCCCGTCAACGGCAGGTTCACGCCGCAGCAGCGCGCCGTGTACGAGGCGGTGCGGGTGGCACACAGCGCTGTGCTGGCAGCGATGAAGCCGGGGGTGGCTTGGACGGTAAGTGGTTCTAGGCAAAGCAGCGGTGCTCGCATGGGTCGCACCCACCTGCTTCCTTGCGCACTCGTTAGCTTGTAGACAGTCCGGGGGGGATGGGGAACGCGCGGCAGTCCAACAGCTGATGCATTGCAGACGCGCACAGAGATGATGTATTTGGTTCAGCTGTCGGACAAGCTTGCATTTTAGACCTGGTCGGGCACACCTGGGGCCACATGGCTGGCTGCCGATGTACTGTTGCTCCCCACTTGTCATCCAACGGCTGTTGCCACGCAAGCCGTCCCCACACACACTAAATCCGCTGCCTCCCGAATCACCCCTGTGGGCGCCTGGCCTGAACCTAAGCACCTGCTGCTGCGGTGCCCAGGCGTTGGCATCCGGTACAGGCGTCGAGACGCACCATGCATGTCTTCAATCAGTCAGTGATGTGATGCGGCATGCGGCCTGCAGGACATGCACGACCTGGCGTACCGCACCATCCTGCGCGGCCTGGGCGATGCCGGGCTGGTGAAGGGGAGCGTGGAGGAGCTCATGCAGGCCGACATCGGGGCGCTGTTCATGCCGCATGGTGAGCGGGCAGCAAGGGGGCAGGGGCAAGGGGGGGCGGTAGGTGAACGGTGAGCAGGGGCACTCCACTGATCCACCACGCAGCCGAGGCATAGGGCAATGTCCTGGCAGCTGCAGGACTGCTGCTAGATGAAACACCTGGATTCGGCTCATCAAAAGCATGTGCAACCCGCCCAACTGTTTGTGATAATCACCTGGTCAACACGCTGAGGGAGGGGCACTGTGTTGACGGTCGTCGTGGCCCATGCCGTGTGCCGTTTGGGCTCACATGCCGTCCAATCCATCACTCTATGTCTTGAAGATGACAAGCACCAACTGACCAAGGCCCTGCCTGAGGCCCTGCTGGTGATGACAACAGCCTAACTACCGCAAGGCTGTTTCGCGCCCGCGCCTCCCGTGCAGGTCTGGGCCACTTCCTGGGCCTGGACACGCACGATGTCGGCGGCTACATGCCCTCCACGCCGCCGCGCAGCACCAGGCCGGGCTTCAGCCGCCTGCGCACCGCGCGCGTGCTGGAGGCCGGCATGGTGATCACGGTCGAGCCCGGGGTGTACTTCAACCCTGTACTGCTGCTGCCCGCCCTGGAGGTGAGGGGCGATCCCCGGGGTGCGCCGCCCGAGCATGCCCCTCTTGTGCATTGTAGCTGTGTATCGGCTGTGCACGTCGCCTCGCTGACGCAATGACTGCAGGGAACGCATGGTGCGGCCATGGCTTTCTTGGCACTGGGGCCACACATGCCACCGTGCAACCTGAGCCTGACTGGGTCCTGTAAAGCCGTCGACCGCACGCTTATTTATGGCAGCGTGGCAGACGCACGCCTCGTTCCTGCCCTCGCAACCCGGGATGTGCTATTGTGCTGTGCCAAGCCGTTCTGTGCCACTCCGTGCTGTGCCGTGCTGTGCTGTGCAGGATCCGGTGCAGTCACGCTATCTGGTGCGTGAGGCCGTGCTGGCGCACCTGCAGTTTGGCGGGGTGCGGCTGGAGGACAACGTGGTGGTCACGCAGGAGGGCGCGGAGAGCCTCACCGACGTACCGCGCAAGCCAGAGGATGTGGAGGCCGTGATGGCGGGCGCACCGTGGCCCCCCCTGCAGTCATAACTCATGACTCATGACTCATAAGCGGGGCGATCGGTGCAGCCGGTCATACTATTGCCTATGCTGATGGAGTACAGGAGCACAGGCGTTTGACCGCGCAGCGGGCTCGCAGGGGGAAAACGATGCGTGCACAACCGACAGCCGACTTGGTGAGAGGCCGTGCAAGAGAATTTGCGATCGCATGTGCTGTTTCGCTGTGTTGGTGTAGGTCTTGCTCCACGCGTGCCGTTGGTGGCACTTGCGTGCGGCGATTGCTTGAGTGACCCAAATGACCGAGGTTCCATGCCATGTGAGAACGGACAGTGTACTGCTGTACCTCCGTGCATCACCCAGCAGGGCTATGCCTGCTTCCACCCTCTTCCAACCTCCTACTTCAACCACCTCCGGCGTACACCAGACCGCTTTGCCTGCTTTACCTAGGTGTCTTGGGCAAGCAGGTGCACAGGGCTTCCCGCTTCAGCGCTCTTGGAGCAACCCAAGTGTGCGCGGGTGTATACGTGACCAGCATGTTCCACACGGCTTCGCGCAGCGTTGATTGCGCATTTTGCACCTAGTCCACTGTAGAGGGCGTCGGGCCTGTGAACAGGTTTTGGTGCTGAAAGGCATGAACAGCACGGGCAGCAGCGTAGCAGCGGGCTGGGTCTTGACTTGATACCGTCGTGGCCACCCCATGCGCTGTGAGGTTAAGCATCCATAGCACAACAAACCTGACCGTTGGTTGTGTATGGCGCTGGCAACTCTGTAAAGTGTTGGCTCCAGAACCAAAGCCCGTCCTGCATAACCAAGTCCTGGTATCCTAACACCGTGCAAGCGAGTGAATGCAAGCTGCTGAGCAACATCCTAATATCCAGCATGTTTTGCAAGTTCTGTGCCTGCTCTCTCACTGAAGTAGCGAATGGTGGCTTGCGCATTACGCTAGCCGAACAAAGTAACAGTCACAGCAAATCAGGTGGAGGAAGCATGAATCTGTCACTCTACTTATTAGCCTCCTTGTCTGTACTTTCTTGCTTTGTTGACACACTGGCAATGGCTGCACTAGAGTCTTCATGACCACGTTGTTGTACACCATGAACTGCCAAGGCTTCTTTGTGCTAGCGTGTCTATGCCTAGGGCAGCTCACCCTCTCTACATCACACCTGTATGCAAGCGACACGCGGCGTAGTCTGCACGCCAGCCTGGACGGCAGAGAGCTTCAACTGGACAGCACGGTGAATCACCGCCGAGGGCACCCGAGACCATGTTCCTTTGTGATAGGGTGGTGGAACGAGAAATACTACAATGCTGTCCTGACAGCGGCGTACTCCTTCAAAAAGCACAACCCAACCATCCCCATGACTATAATGTACCTGAGCCAAAATGTTTCGACAGTGTCCGTCAACAAAATGAGACAAGTCGCTGACAACTTGTGAGTATGGCACTCTGGCGCCGGTATGTAGCTGCCGTACAGCGTATCACTTGCTGTGCTTGCTGGCGCTTCCATACTGACAGAACCCTGCTGGCTGTCGCGTGCGGCGCAGCGTGGACATACAACACATGCAGGTCCCACTTCCTTTCAGCAGGGACAAGGTTGCAGCTTCTCAGTACACACACAACTTCAACAAGCTGCTTATATGGAAAATGGTGCAATACAAACGGGTCGTACTCGTGGACGCGGACTGCCTTTTCATCCGAGATGCTTCGGCGCTTTGCAAGGCAAGCAGGAAGTTGCTTGCGTCAAGCAGCACTGTGCAGTGCCGTTGCATGCCAGCTGGAACTTGTATGCAGGGCTGGTCTTGGCATTCCGCCCGCTGTGCTGGTGGTCCCGCTCCCCCTGCCCACCATGCCCGCCGCACACGGGCAAAACAAACGAAGGACTGAAGTTAAGACCAGGTCATGATTACAGTACCATACTGGTTCTGGTTAAGCGTATGCTTACCTGGTGCAGTCTGCAGTCCACCAGCAGCGCTACGAGGGCCGCGCTGGGGCCAGCACGCCATATTGCCAAACCACAGTGCATATTGTGCGCCCAACACCCGCTGCATGTGACTTGACGTGCAGCTGCACAGCTGGGCCACATGGCCACACCTCCCCCATGCAAGCGACACATGATTTTTCGCTTTAGCGTGCTCAGAGGTTCCCAGCAGCAGGTTCCACCCACAGTAGGGCATCACGCTACAGCATTGGTGCCCGAGCTGCATGCAATACAGGCAATGCCCCAGGCACACCTACATGCTCTGGGATGCGTCTGTGCCTGCCGACAGATTTCGTCGGACTACCCGTTCGCCGCGGTGGGCGACACGTGGGTTGACAGGTATGACATGCTCATCAACGCAGGCGTGATGAGCGTCACGCCCTCGCTGTCCGTCTTCAACGACATGGTCAACTACTCCAAGCGCACAGAGCTGTACGACAACGGTGGGTGCTGCCATGCTCTGCTCACCTGCTGCTGGTTGTGGTGGGGCAGTAGGGAGGGCACCCCATGTGGGGTGTATCGGGCGGGGAAGGAAGGGGGGGCACAATACCAGTGGCCGAATCCCTTTCCCATGTGGGACGATTGAAGCACCTCGCTTCCTGTGCCCTTGCTGGCTTGCTGCACCCAACACACACCGGCAGGCATGGTCGAGCAAGGTATGCTTAACTCCTACTGGCACCTGCGCACCCTCAAGCTGCCCTACATCTACAATGGCAACCTCGCACAGCACAACGGGTTCAGGAAGGACTGGGACCGCATCTGGCACGAGATGGTCATCATCCACTTCACGCTCTGCAAGCCCTTCCATGAGAAACCCGAATGGATGGACCTCTTCACCGATATGGTAGAGCTGTGGAATAAGTATCATGAAGAGGTGGTCCAAATGATTGGCGACGTGCCGAAGCCCCACCCAGAAGACCAGCTGCAAGAACACGCAGCAGGAGCAGCGGCGGCGGTAGCAGCGCCAGGCGTCGGCGGCGGCGGTGCCAAGATGCTGCGGCACCTGCTGCATCGCGCGCTGCTGGACCGTGTGCACCTTAGCCTTCGCCGCGGCATCATCCCGGCTCGACGATAGCGTTTCACATGCAGTGGCGTGCGGCACGCGTGGTGTGGAGCGTCTTCAGAGCGTCTGCAGTGTGTGAACAACGACACGCATGAACCGGTGGCGTGCAGTACATCAGTACATACAGAATTAGCGAAATGGGCAGTCGAGCGTGCAGGCGTGCGCGGTGTGATTGCAGGGGGCAGCAGCGCTGTGATCGTCGGCCTTTGCTGTTCGGTGTCACCCTATCACACGCACTCCTGCTGCGGCGGGCGTTACAATGCATTGCCCCACAGGAGCCTCTTTCTGACGCGTTCCTGCTGTTCCGTAGGCCAGGTGTGCCTTATCACCCAAACATCCCAGGCAGGCCTCCTTGCAGGATGGCAGCTGTGCCCTCAGTTCAGCGCCCTGGCCACACACACGTTTCTTGCGTGTGATTGCCGCCACCCGCCTGCGGCTATACACTGACAACGGTCAAGCACACCAGTACCGGTCAAGCAATATATTCCGTCATCAGCCTGGGTTGCTGTGCTCGATGAGACGATGACGCACAATTCTTATTACCGTATTCTTTGGCTCGGCGCACTTGTGTGCGATTCCACACGCTGCACGCGTTGCATGCAACGCATGCAAGTAATGGCCACCCCGTCTATTGCGGGCCAGCAAGTCACCCGGATGGCAATGCAATCAACGCATGTCAGGTAATGGTACGACCGTCCTGCTCGCATAGGCTGCTGGCGTTCGCTGTGCCTATTCGCTGGATCGTACCGCAGCCCGATATGAATATATGTCATGTTATGTTACATCAGGAGCGTGTTGGCCACACGGCCCATGCTCCCCCCAGATGGGGACCAGGCAATCAGAAGGGGGTCGCCAAGCTATGCACATGGTGTGCAAGAGGGCCGCAGTACATCAGCATAAGCATCATGCATGGCCGATGTGAATGTATGATGGGTATGACCGCATCACGCATGGCATCAGAACCTACCTAGGTCTCAAATTTCTAAGTCCACCACATCCCCTTGGGCACTATCTCCAGTCCCTTTGCCAGACACCTGTCGCATTATTAGCTTGTGCAAGCCACACTGGACGCTTTTACCCTTGCGGATGACGGCAACTTGCGGCGCAAGCGCCTGCGCTGGGTGCCACCGTACTGTTGGGGCAGCGCCTAGGAAAAACGATCCAAGCACCTTTAGAAGACAACTGAGCAGCTGCATTAGCACGGACACAGACGCCAACCAGCTGCCCTTGGCAGCAGGAGCAAAGGCAGTTTTGGTCTGGCACGCCAGCCGTGGTTGACCGCCTTTGACTGTCTGTTCGGGCTCTTCCAAGTCGCACTGCCCACAGTAAAGTTGCGGAGAACAGTGCAACTTGCCGCACCTAGCAACCCCATCCTGTGTGTAGTGCTGCTTTTGGCAATGGCGGCGTAGTCAACTTTTGGCGGCACACACAACGTTGGTCAACATGGTGTTGCAAGCAGCAAACAGTGGCAGTTTGGCTGGCCCCGGTGGTGACAACCACTCTCAGCAAACCGCCAGCTGCA
>BDDA01000640.1:2771-69673 GCA_001662385.1 Chlamydomonas asymmetrica
TGTGCCATCACCAGGTTGGCCCCCAGCAGGATGTAGCGCTTGTCGGGGTGCTGGGAGGAGTACTGCTCAGCCCATGTGGTCTTGCCGCTGCCTGGCATGCCCGCACACAAATACACACACAAAATCACAAACACATTATGGACTACAACACGTCAACGGATTATGTGGCAGGCACCGTACGACCTGTCTCACAGAACATTCGGCCCGTGCAAGCACAAGAGCTGGTGTGAGCTGGTTTGAGCAGTGCGGTTTGCCATGGGTACCATGGTTGTTAAGGAGGCAACCCCTCCTGGAGCAACTGCTGACTGCTCATGCCTTTTGAAACGCTGAAACGGTGCTGGTGCCCAGCAGCAGCGGTCGGCGACGTAGCGCGGGATGCTTTGCCACCCACCTGGCAGGCCCACCATCATGAGCAGCTCGTGCGATTTGAACTCAGGAGCCTGCGGTTGCCCGTTGACGCACTGCGTCGTGCTCTTGGGGGCATCCTGCAGCAGCCTCAGCATCACACGCACTTCACTTGTTGGCAGCACTGATGACTAGAGGAGCGTGTCGCACTACTGTGGTACCTGACCATGGGGCCGCGGTTCACAGCCTCCATGCATGTAGCAACCAGCATGATGCATGTGTACCGCCATCCCATGACACAGCGTGGGTCGAGGTTTCACAATCCCTAAAGAGCAGCAAGTCGAGGCACCGTGTGTTGCTGCATGCAGCCGGCGCAGTGCACACGCACCTGCCATGGATGGTAGCCGTGGAGCATGCGTGTGCCGTGAGCGTTTGGCTGCACTGCAGGAGTGACAGTGTTGCCTGTAAAGTCCATCTCCACCGACACGTTCTTGATGAGCACATGCGGGAAGAGCGCGTTCTGGGGCTGTGTGGGGCGTGGCACGGTGAACGCGACGGTGGGCTGTGCTGGGTACTTGGAGAAGGCTATTGTGCCCTCCTTAGAAGATGAAAGGTCGAGGAACACGCAGAGCACGTCGTCCTGCGCGAAAGGCTCCAGCTCCCGCAAATTTTCAAGCTCGCCTGCTGTCGATTTCGATCCGCTCGAGCCATAGCTGTACGAATCCTCAACCTGCCACAGGGGCAAAACAAGGCATTATGCGAAACATATGTCTGCTTGCTGAAGCCGTCGCAATCCGCAGGAAGTGCACCATCGCTTGGCACACAGTCTCCTGAACTGTGCTGCGAGTTGGCTGCCTGGCAGCACACAGGTGTGCTGCCACTTCTGTTTCACACGTGTTATATGAATACATACTGACCTCACCAAGCTCCTCAGGCGGTGTGTGGTAGAGGCTGAGTCCTATCCGCACGAGGTATGCTGTGCTCAGCACGTCGTGCTGCGGCAGGACGTTGACAGCGTTGGGCATGCCAACGCGCACCCTGAAGTAAAACTTCCCACCATAGATGCCCAGGTTGGCCCTAGCCCCAGAGCAGCAGTACCCAAAAGCATCGTGGCTGAGAGCAGTGGCTGCAGTGGGCTTCTCAGGGTCAACTACAAAGCTCAGGTTGGCGTCGTATGGGTTGAGCTGGCAAACATAAAGCCGTGCGGCCATCGCCCACGCCCGCACGAGGCATCAACTTGGCCTCAGTGCGGGCTACGAATGTGGAGTACCATTAAGGCAAGCGGGCACGTGAAAGGGGCTGACGAGGTATGCGTGTGATTGTGTGGGGAGCACCTGGAACGGAGGAGTGCAGCAGCAGCAAAGTGGATTGACACCGAGTAAATGCAACATATCCATTGGCAAGTCGCAGCCTGGCCTGTGTCAGGAAGAGGCACCCCACACATGCATGTGAGCCTGTATGGGCAACTTTGCCACTGCTGAATCCGAATCCGCCGATGCACCGCTCCATGCTATGGCGACAGGTGTAACGCCAGCCTGACCGTCGTGCGGGCCAGGCACACCACGCTCACTTGCGGCGCCTGAGACGCCCCTGGTGGTGTCATCATGCATCACTCAGCATGCACATGCAAAGTCGATCAACCAACCCTGCACATTAAGGCTGCAAGGCTGCCCACTGCCAGTGGGGAATGCGTGCGAGCTGTCATGATCTGTCCTCACATCCGTGCTCCGCAAAGCATGCGTTGGTGCATTGTGCGAACGCCGCGCCAGCATGCTAGGTTGGCCCCCTGGCTGCATGATGCGGCCCTGCAAGCAAGAATGCATCCACAGCCAGAGAACGTGCTCACAGCACTCACGGTGCGCAAGCACTGCACTGCTGCAGAGTGCTGGTGTGTTGAATTTATGTGTTCCTGTGCAGCCATGCAGTAAGTGCTGAGTGCTGGTGTGAGCACATGCTCTCGTTCAGCACGCATAGCAGTGCTGTGACATTCGAGCCACATTCCAGCATCCAGCATGGGTGCACGTCCGACAGTGCGTCATGCGGTCAAGCAGTGTTGGTATGCGGTACCCGACAAGTTGTCAGTGGTTGGCGCTGTACCAATAAAGTTTCATGCGACACGAGTGCTGGCTTGGGCTAACCCAGCTGGGTTGCACATGCGGTGCTGTATGAATCGTTTGTGTGATGTGCGTCCAACAATCATGCATATTTACGCAGAGCACCTGAGCAAAAGCGGGCAAATTTATAACAGGTCCGAAAAGAAGTTTGAGCCAGGACGCTTCCTTTGCTCTTGCCCTTTGGTCCATTTGGTCTTCTCACGCTGACGCTTCTTCTTCTTCTTGGCCGCTTCATCATCGCTGTCATCATCATCATCATCACTGCTGCCGCCGCCGCCACCGCCGCCATCGTCGCCGGCCGCTGCAGCCTTGCCCGTCTTGGCATCCGCCAGGGCTTGCGGCTGTTGCCCCGGCGGCAGTGCAGGCTCGCCTTGTGGCTTGCGTTTTCCAGCTGCCCTACCGCCCTCCTTCTTGATTGTGTTGCCCGCAGCAGTACCAGCGGCAGCCGTGGCGGCATCCCCGTCCGCCTCGTTCTCCTGATCGCTGTCTTGGTCATCCTCGCCACTCGGCTCGTCCCCGTCCGCACCTTCATCTTCACCGCTCCCTGACAACCCATCTTCCCCTTCGTCATCTTCGCCTTCTACATCAAATTCCTCATCGCCTTCAGCGTCCTCGTCATCGTCCTCATCGTCACCATCGCCTGCCCGGCGCGCCCGCGCCGCCGCCAGCAGCGCAGCGTCAACACCGTCCCCTGCCGCCCCCTCCTCATCATCACCACCAGCCTCACCCGCCCCAGCCTCAGCCCCCTCCTCGCCCTCGCCCTCGCCCTCGCCCTCGCCATCTGAATCGCCCTCGTCTTCATGCAGCAGCGACAGGTCCCACAGCGTGACAACCTCATCGTGGCCCGCGCTCGCCAGCACGCGCCTGTCGCACGAGAGCGCGAGGCGCTCCACCGGGAACTCGCCGTGCTCGCCCAGCACGCCCAGCAGCTTGTTGGGCAGGACGCTGATGATGCGGATGGCGCCGTCCGAGGAGCCGGTAAGCAAGGTGTCGTCGTCAAAGCGTGCCAGCGCGCCCACTGACTCGGGATGGCCCGGGAACCTGCACGCATGGCGGCACATGCATGATGCATCGCATTTCACCACGTTTAACGGTTTTACATCCGGGCCCTCGCACGGTCACACAGGCCATGGAGTTGAGGGATGAGGATTCCGGGTTCAGGGTTCAGGGCTCAGGATGTATTCTGGTTGCCAGCACATTATGACGTGATGCATGCAGCGCATGCATCATATATGGCAATGCACACTGCATCACCAGCAAGAACTACGCAGAACACACTCTACAAACTCATGGATAAACAGCATGAGAGAAGAATCGCTCCACACACCCGAAATGCATGCAGTGCGCAGCCGAATTGGGCCCAGGGCGGTGCTGTGTGGAACCACTTGACTGCATTTCATCCAGGCCGGCTGCACGGCGCGCCTCTCACCTGTCTGAGCAGTCGTTGAGGTAGCCCCAGCTGTAGAGGTTGAGCACGCCGCTCTGCGTGCCCGCCACCAGCTTCTTGCCGCCCTTCATGCTCGCCACCGACAACAGCTCGTCATCCGCGTCGTCCTCGGAGCGGTGCCGCGCCTTCCTGCACCGCCACCGCGGCCGTAACAGAGAAGCCATGACAGGTAAGCCAGGAGAGAAGCCATAACAGAAAGGCCACGAGAGGAGCATGTGTGCTTCGTGAAATCGTGAGGCCGTGGGTTGTGTGCGTGTGGAGAGTAACGATTAATGGCCTCTCGCTGTGTCTTTGCAAGCAGCTGGCGGGACAGGCGGGGTGTGGAGGGCCCGGAGGGGGGGTGGCGCAAAGCACACGCCTTGGCAGGACGTCTGGGGTATTTCAAGGCAGTACTGCTAGGTATCTTGTGTTGGTCGCGGTGCGCTGGCCACGCTAGGTGCATGGATGCACGCTGGATGCAAGGGTGGCCGTGAACTCGACTGACAGCATCAGCACCTTGCCCGGATGCGCACATGCGTAGCATAGCCCATTGCTGCATGCAAATACAGGCAGCAGCAGCACCGGACACATGTGCCAGGTACGTTAGCATGCTAGGTGCTGCGAAGCGGCACGCTGTTCTCCTGCGCACCTGGCCTTGATGTCGTGCACAGACAACGTGCCGTCGCCGCTAACTGCGCACAGGCAGTTCTGCTGTTCGTGCACAGTGAAGTCCGATATGTAGTCCTTGTGCTTCTTGTACTCGTACACGTGGGTCTTTGTGCGTGCGTCCCACATTTTTATTCGCCCGCTCTCGTCGCCCGACGCAAACAGGCTGCTGCCATCGAGGCACAGCAGACGGCTGACCGCATCGTTGTGCGCGTCATCATATGAGTGAAGGAGCTTGCCAGTGCTGATGTCAAACGACTTGATGTGGTTATCAGAGTACCCTGTGACCACTTGCTGCCCTTCCGATATGAACTGCACAGCTCGGCAGGACACATCGTCGTCGCCCTGACTGCCAAGCGTTTGCTGGTGCGTGTGACTGACAGACGTCGTTGCTTGGTTGCTGGATTCGTTGATGTCCTGCTGCGTTGCAAACCCAAATAGCTCCAGGTTGCCGTTCAACAGCGCAGCGGCTAGCAGTTGGCCGCTGGGGCTGAGTGCGACGTCCTGCGGCAGGCAGCGGGAATGCTGTTAAAGCCGGAGTGCGAAGACGTGAAGCAAGCACGTTGAAAGCAGAGACGAGGACGGGTCATACTCACAAATGGAGCCGCCTCCAGCTGTATCCTGCTGTGTGCTGCATCCATCGCTCCCGGAAAATTAGCGCCCCGGGCTAGGGCCGTGCAAGTTCTGTCCCCTTATGGTCTATTGGTATGGCACAGAAGTGTTCAGCGGCGAAGGTCTGCTATGATAAACAAATGAAATTGATGCGTTCCTGTGCTAGAGCAGTCATGCAGTGCGGCGGCGACGCCACATTTCAACATTTGCACACTGACAGTACGAACTGGTCAACACCTGCGGTCTTATTTCCTACCAATACCAGCGTGTTCTGGCTTGCTATACCAATATGTAGCAGCTGTAGTAACTGTGATGAGCGTTGCACCGGTGCGGCATGGCGTGCCAAGCGGGCGGCAGGCCTTTACGGCATCCATGCCCTGTGTTTCTTATGAACGAGGTAAGCTAAAGCCACGGCTTGCTGGCGTGTTTGCGTCATATGTTCTGTGCGTCTGCAAGCAACTTCTGCAACTCATGCATTCCACTGCAGGGCGTTGCGTGTCAGCTAGGGTGGCTATGGAACGGGAATGCCCACAGCCACCATCTTTGACCCAGCATTGCTATCCGGATGTGCTGGTAGGTTCAGGTGTTCTGTTCGTGCTGCCTCACTGTGGCACAGTTTGGTTTCATGACCGAGCAGGTCTCAGCCACGCCGTCCACAATTCACAATTCTTGCAGGTGGTACCCATGCCCCCTGCAAAGCGGCTGCGCTTGGAACTGGAACCTTCCAGTTATTCTGTACCAAGCAGCAGCACCAGCCATACCTCATCTGCATCACCGTTCTGGTCGCCGCCTCAGGAGCGGCCTGGGCCCCAGACACTGATGCGTGACATTTCACAAGCGTACACGGTCAGGCAGGTCGGTGCCCTGTATACTATGCAACGTTCTCAGCTGGACCACATACACATATCCGCGCTCCTGGGCCGCCTTCCAAAATTGCGGGACGCGCAGCAGTTTAAGGTGAACAGTGATGCAGCGGCGCTGCTGAACGACTTGCTCAACGACTTTCAGCAGCACCTAGAAAAGGGCCGCTACGTTAGCCGGAACATCTCAAACTGTGTCTGGGTCCTGGGCTCTTTACAAGTTGGTGAGCACCACCAGCTTGTCACGATGCTGGCGAACATGCTGCTGTCGGTCCCTGGCTCACGCGCTCAGCCAACTGCAGCCTCAACCATTTCACCACCAGAACATGGACAGACGAACACCAGCCACAGTGCCATCCAAACACACTTGCAGAACGGCCTGGCCTGTGCGGGTGCTCCTGCAACGGTGGCATATGCATCACCCTCCTCGACAGGCAGCAGCGCTGCTACAGCCAGTCCACCGCAAGGCGTGCATGGTGCCCGCTCCCACCACCCAAACGCAGCACGCATGCACCCAGCGCACCCAGCCTCAGACGTTGCTGAACACTCAGGCCCACACCCCCAACCCAACCAGCCCCTGCCCCACCTTGCGCACTCCAAGCAGCAGCGACAAGCGCCAAGGGGCCCCGTGGCTTCCCAGCGGCTTCGCTGCACTTCTCAGGACCTTGCAAACCTTGCCGTGGGCCTAGCACGTATGGGCGTGACAGCTCCCGCGATATGGGCGTGCCTCGCGCAGCAAGCCGTCCCGCTGCTGCCTACCTTTCGTCCCCAGGAGCTCGGCAACCTGGCCTGGTCATACGCCGACGTTGGGCACTATGATGCCGCCCTCTTCACACACATAGCACAGCAGGTGGTCAAGGTCGCGAGCGCTGGTTCGCAGGACTTGTCAGCGCAGCACGTCTCGGTCCTTGCGTGGTCCTTTGCGGCGCTGGGGCACAGGGACGACGCGTACCTGCGAGCGCTGTCCCGTGTGGCTCACCTGCACATGAAAGCCGCAGAGCTGGCTTCCCCTGTGCACGCGGTAAGCGCCGCTGCCCCCTCTGTTGCACGCCAACTGCCGCTGAGCAATGGTCTGGGTGATAACGCACGTGTGTCGCCGAGCGTTGATGGTCGACAGCGACGCGCTGAAGGAGGCCAACAGCGCCAGCAGGGCACGGCAGCAGCAGGAGGCGTGGCGGGCGATGGTGTACAAGCGAGCGGCGGCAGCGCTGGCGCCGTTGATCGGCGCAAGGGGCGACAAGTAGGCGTTGAGTCAGAGCAGCGCTGCGCGTTTGCGCCGCAGGGCCTGTCTAACCTGCTGTGGGCCTATGCCACGCTCGGCTGCGGCCCGCTGCACCCACGCCTGCTCAAGCCGCTCATCCGTGAGATTCGAATCCACCTGCAGCGACAGCTTGACCACCACCGACGCCAGCAGCAGCAACAGCAGCAGCAGCAGCAGGCGGCACAACAGTGTAGCGCAGCTGATACTGGGGCCTGGCAGGGCAGCAGCAGCGACATTAGCGCAGGGGTTTTCACTGCGCAAGGGCTGTCCAACTTGGCCTGGGCTCTATCGCGCCTCGGCTGCCGAGATCAGATCCTGTACCGCGCCATCGCCGAGGCCGCCGCGTACCAGGTGCACGAGATGCAGCCGCTTGGCTTGGCGTCGGTCGCCTCCGCCTGCCTGTCAGCGGGCGCACGCTGCACGCGCCTGCTGCGCGTCGCCCTGCCTCACGTGCTGGAGTCGCTGATGGCTCGGGAACCAGCAGGAGGAGCACCAGCGTCGGTTTCGGATGAGCGTCGGTTTCGGTTTCAGCCGGCGACGCTGGCACGCCTCATCCGCGCTTATGCAACCAGCGCGAGCCACCTCGCGCGCCGGATCGCGTCGCGTGCCGCGGCGCTGCTGCTGCCGGCCGTGCCGCACCTGCCGCGCAAGCACTGCCTGATGCTGCTGCTGAGCTACGCGCGCGTCGCGTGGACCACGCCGCTGGCGGTGAAGGCAGCATCGGCTGCAGCAGCTGTGAACCCGCTCGGCTCAGGTACCAGCAGTGCTGCAGCTGCAGCCACTGTCGGCCCTGGTGCAAGCATTTCTGCGACGGCCACATCAGATCTGTGGGAGGCTCTGGGCATCCGCGTTGCAGATCTCGTACCGCACATGACACCATACCAGATCTGCCAATTCCTCGCTGCCATGGCAAAGGCTGCGGACGTGTTTGGCCAGGCCGAACCCCTGCCCACCACCGCGGCCCCTACAGGCAATGCACCTGCAGGCAGCGCTGGCCAGCGGCGCGCTCTGCCGGGGGCTTTGCATGCGCCGCTACTGCAGCGCTGCATGGGGATGCACGCGCAGCTGCCCCCGGCGGCGCTGATCGACATGCTGTGGCACCTCACACGCCTGGGCGTGGCGATGCCGCTGCCTTTCGTACAGGCTTGCCTTGCTGCGGGGCTGTTCAGAGGCAGCCACCCACACAGCGACACTCCCAGCAGCCACCCACATACCGCATCCCTCCCCGAGCATTCCTCAGAGCATTACTCTCCCGAAACCACGGGTCCTCCACGTGGCCAAGTCAATCGTACGGCAGAGCGTGGGTTAGGTTCCAGGGAGGGCCCCGCCATTGCCACAGCATCGCAGCCGGATGCTCCTCTGCCTGCTCCGCCTGCTCTGCCTCGGATCACGGCGGCGCAGTGGCGCGGCGCGGCGGAGCGCCTGACCGGCCCGCGGCTGGGCCAGCTGGCCTACACGCTCGCGCACGCGCTGAGCCACGACAGCCGCGCCGCCGCTGATGCGTCAACGGCGAGCGCAGCAGCCGGCAGCGGCAGCGGCAGCGGCAGCGCGGCCGGCGTGCTACTGGAGGGGCTGGCGGCCCTCGCCCGCCAGGCGTCCGACCGTGTGTACTCTATGTACCATGACGATGTGCTGGTGCTGGCGGCCGCATGTGGCGCGTTTGAGCGGTTCCTCCTCAACCACTCCCTAGCAGCGCCTCCAGCCGCCGCTGCCTCTTCACCCGTCCCCTCGACATCAGCAGCAACGCCTGCGTCAGCGGCAGTACGCGTGGTTCCCGAGCTGCATGCGGCCCGGGCGGCGGTTTCGGAGCTCCGTCAGAGTGTGGCCGTGGAGGTTTCGCACTGCATGCCGCGCCTGCCGCCCCTGGAGCTGGCGGCCTTCATGCGAGCGCTCTCAGCGGCGAACTTCCTGCCGCCGTCCCTGAGGCTGGAGGCCGGGCCGCATCTGCTGGTCCCGCTGCGGTCGGCGGCCAGCGGCGGCAGGCGGGGGCTCAGCGGCCGGGCGGTCTCGGAGCTGATCTGCGCATGCGTTGAGCTCCGGCTGTGCAGCGTGGACGTGTTGCGGGCCGTCACGCAGGGCCTGGTCAGGCGGGCGACGCTGCTGGATTACGCCAGCGCCGTGCGGCTGCTTCGCTTGGTGCCGCCGCCGTTGGCGTCCACACCCCCGCCGGCGCAACCACGTGCCACCGCGGGCAGGAGCGTGGCGGCTGCAGCGTCGCAGCTCATGTTCCGGATGCCAATGCACCATGTGGACCATTCGCCCTTTGCGCCAGCGTTTGTAGAAGCGTTGAGGCGCCGCGTTGCACTCATACAGGCGCGGATGCTGCCAGATAGCGACGATGGCAGCGATGACGATCACGACCGGCCGGGTGATGCGCGCGGTAGCGCGCAGCGCGTGGCGCTGGCGCTGGCGCCGCCGCGCGCTGGACGCCACGCGCTCGCGCGCCGCAGGGCTGCAAAGCGCCACCACACTGTAGCCATGAACCTGGGCAGGCGGACACCGGCCATGCAGCTGAGGGTGGGGTCCGCCAAGCGTTCAAAGGCGCCTCGTCGGCTGGCTAGCACACCCCTTGATGGGGATTGCCATGCATTATCCGCTGTGGTCGGCGTGCACTAACAGCTTGCAAGCAGCGTTGCCATGGGGTGGTACCTGAAGCGCATGCAGAACATGATAACTTGTTTATGGGCTGCTTGAGCTGGCACGCAAAGCATCAAGGTGTGTCGTAGCATAGATTTCGCGTTATTGCTGCACCTGCATGAAGATTTGATTGGTGCATCATGAAGCAGTGTACAAGCGAAACTCAAGTACGGACATGCCAGCCACGAAACTCAGCACATATGCCATGCTTTCAAGTCACTCATGCATGCGTCATTCATTATGGCTCGGGTTGCCGTTGGCTGACATCCATACCGTTTGTTGCGCCTGATCCCGTACGCTGTTGGTACTGTATTGGTCAGCATCTTTTTCCTGAACCTTGTACACCATATTCCGCTGCCTGTGAGCCTCCACACAGCACATTTCCAGCTTCTATAGTTTGCGTTGGCTCGTGTTCGTTGCATTTTGCCTATGGGCCTCAGCACAAGGGCGTGGGCGAGATGGCAGAAGGGCGGCCGCGTCACGCTTTGCTTCGCGGCGCCTTCGGGTAGCTTGAAAGCAGCCTCCAGGTCCTCCAAACTCGCTTTGAAGCAGACGCAACAGGTATACTCGGACGTGGCAACCCTCTGCTCGTTGCTTGCTGCTTGCTGCTAGAGGAAATCAAATGTTCTGTCCCCGAAGTACTGGTCCTGGCAAGAAACCGGTCGATACGCATTTTGCTGACCACTGTATATTGCTGATGCAAGGTAATTGATATGCTTGGAGCAGCAGCACAGAAACGAAGCAAGCCTGTGCCTCAGGTTGAGATAGTGCCGCTGCAGTCATACGGTGACAAGAACCCTGACATGGCGTTCCGGGAACTGGGTGCTGGTGCGTTCACGGAAGAGCTTGACGAGGCCGTGGCATCAGGTGAACAACGTCTTGGTGCAAGTTGTAGCAGCGGCAACCGGCAACCTCCGTTGCATAGGCAGTCTCGGGGCTGGGGGTCCAGGCACCGACCGGAGCGGTTGATGCCTAGTGTGCATTGCACTGCTTGCACATGTTTGCAGCCGTTCCACCGACTGCTACCCTCCTCTGGCACATACCAGTACACCGTAGCTGAGCTGCAGTCCCAGCTTTGACAGGCAACGCACCAGAGTAGCGGCTAAGTGGCAGTGTCCATAGGGCGTGCCAAGCCCTGGCTTGGCACCGGTGCTCAGGAGGGGTGCTTAGGTACAATTTGCCCTCCCCGAGGGGGGGAGCAGGAAAGGGGCAAGTTTTCGGCACCAGTGCAAAGTGCTCGTTTGGTGGCACTCCTGTGGAGACTGCCCCCGACTTGCTTACAGGGTAGGGACATGTGTGTGGCAGGGCCTGCTGTTCAAGACTTGTGGGCAGTTATGGCAGGGCACGAGCTGCTCAGTGCCCCCTCGTCAGGTATTCCTGTGGTATGTACATTGTTCGGAACGCATTACGGGGCAATGGTCACTGGGGACCTGAGCGAAATCGCCAAGACCAGCTTCCATGAGCAAAGAGAATGATGAACATGCAACCGGGAAGCTGCAACGCACAACCCCTGAACCGGAACAACCTGTGACACCTGGTGTGCGTGTGCGCGTGGACCCGAACAGGCGCTGCCTCATTCGCGGTGCATTCGTTGAAGGACGCGCCGGTGACGCTGGCGCCCGGGGTCGTGCTGGCCGCCTGCCTACCCCGTGAGGACGTCGCCGACGTGCTGCTGACGCCCGCTGGCCGCCCCGCCGCGTCACTTGCGGAGCTGCCTGAGGGCGCAGTGGTGGGCACATCCAGCGCGCGGCGGCGCGCGCAGATCCTGTACGCGCACCCGCGCCTGCGCGTGGCGCCGGTGCGGGGCAGCCTGGACGCGCGCATCGCGCTGCTGCAGTCCGGGGAGCTTGCGGCAACCATCCTTGCAAGCGCAGGTATGTCCTTGAGCGTTGTTCTGTGGCTCTCGGCATGCTCAGCGTGACTGCGTGAGGGTGCAATTCGGGGGTGTGGGGGGGGGGTGGGGGGGGCGGGGGAGGAAGGAAACGGTGGGAAGCGTGGTGAGGGGAGTGGCCCTGAGCGGGAACTGCAAAAGGGGCAGGCAATGAGTCCGGGTGGGTAGCGGGTGGCTCCAAGTGCAGCGAGGAGTTCTGTCCTCTCAGAGCACGCGCCTGATCGCACAGGATTTATGGGCTCGTTGGCCCTATTCGCAGACCGCTTCGTGCCCGAAGACCGGAGGTGGAGTAGGAAGGGATTCAGCTCAACCCCCGCTGAACCCCTTTCTACTCAACCTCCGGTCCTCGGGCACGATGCGCTCCGCGAGTAGGGCCAACGAGCCCATACATCCTGTGTGCGCTCTGAGGGGAGAGAACTCCTCGTTACACCAAGGTGATGCCAGGGCAGCGTCAGTGCCTAAACCCATCACAACTATCGCGCCTGCACCTGCGTGCAGGCGCAGGCACTCGCTCACGTCATGAGTTGTTTGCGACGGTGTGTGTGATGTGAATGTGTACACAGGGCTTCGGCGCATGGGGCATGACATCCCGTCGTCGTCCTCCCCTTCAGAATCCCCAGGCAGCAGCAACAGCAGCAACGGGAATGGCGCTGGCGTAAGCGTCAGCGGGCACAGCGGCGGCAACGGCGCCCGGCCCTGGCATGGCGCCGTCCTGTCACTGGATGAGATGCTGCCGGCAGCCTGCCAAGGCGCGGTCGGCGTCACTTGTCGGGCTGATGACGCAACCACGCTCGAGTAAGTGAGTCTCTGGCGATTGGCAACAAGCGCAAAGGCACGGTGCGGCCTTTGCAATGTTGACCCCTCATCTGTGTCCTCATCTCAAGGGCAGCAGCGTCACGGTCTCAGCCACACAGCTTCATCTGCAAGACTGTAACAACCTCACCCTCGATGTGTGATTTTTGAACACTGATTGAAGACCATCCTGACACCTATAAAGCCAAATAAAGCATATGGGGTTACCGCAGCCGCAGCTACTATCGCATGGAGCATCGGGAGGTTTCACGCCCATGGTGCTGACGCGGGCAGGCGGTGGCCTGTCAGCCACCTCTCAGCGCCTGAGCACGCGTGTCATGTCACTCGCATGCGCATAGCGTCTCCCTCACGCCTCCCCCTTCCCCCGCCTCCTCCCTCTCCTGCCGGGCCCTCACTTCAGGCTGCTGCGCGCCATCAACCATCTGCCCACCTACCTGGAGGCGCTCTGTGAGCGAGCCTGCCTGGCCCAGGTGACCTGAGAGCCGCGTCCATCCCTCCCAGAATGTGTACCGCAGCAGCGTGCATGCATAGCAGCATATGGTACTGCGCATCCCTGCTGCATCTCAGTGTGGTACTGTGCATGCTGCGTGTGCGGGAATCCCCGTTGTCCGGCTTGCATGCAACGCGTGGCCCGGTGTGCGGGTCAGCTCAACGCCAATTGCTGCATGAGCAGCGCACGCTGGCACGCGGCGCAAGAAACCACCATAGGGCACACGCGCACCACTTCTGCATGCATTTGTAGGCACTACCACATGCGAGCGGTGACCCGCATGCATGCGAATAGGCCGAATACCCACGCATGTGCATGTTGTGGCGCTAACGTGCAGGTGATGCCGTCGGGCGCCAGTGAGGGGCAACGGCCGCAGCTGCCTCCCTTTGCGGTGGCCATGCGTGCGCTGTTCCGTCAGAAGCCCTCCCCCGTCATGGACCTGGACTGCTTGGTGGCGGACATGGACGGGAAGGCCGTCTACAGGTGTGTAGTGGGCAGGGAGCGGAGCCATCCACCTGCCAGCGATGGGCAACAGATGCAAAGGGCGGGGTAGGCGCCTGCAACCCCGCTTGCGCATACGCTATTGATCTTCAGATTGATCTTATGTTTAAGGAAAAGTGTGGAGGCATGAAGACAAAGGGGAAAAGGGAAAGGGAGGGGGACCATAGTGGGCTGAGGATGCCAGGGGAGGGTGTCAGAGCTGATTTCACCGTTGGTCAGCGGTCAGGTGGTCATTTCACCTGTTGCTGCCGATGGTACATACTTCACCCTCCGTGGACTGTGCCGCCCTGATCTTCCCTGCGCTGTACTGGACAGGTACACAGAGCTCAGCCATGCGGTGTACAGTGAGGCGGAGGTTGAGGCGTACGGTGCAGCGTACGGCAAGCTGCTAGCAGACACTGCCCGCAGCGCAGGCTGGTACACGGGGGGTGACGGCAACAAGGCGGATTGATTCAAGCCTCCTGAACGGCTGCTGGAGGCCATGCTCCGCAATTAGCATTCCATTAACGCATCAGGCGCAGCCCATTATCCGATGCAAATGCTCAGCTGGTGCAGTGCACCTTCTGCGGTCTGCAGCTTGCAGGAGCAGGCTTCGTTCCGCTAGCACGTGCGCGTTGTGCATAGTGGGGGGCTGCGGGCGCTCGTTCAGGGTGACGTACCGATTCAGGCATTACATGCCTAACGCTGTCAGAGTCAGTCGGGGGCAGCAAGCAGTGCATGCAGCTGGCCTGGCACGTGTTATGCACGGATCGATCGGGTTGGCTTGCTGAAGCGGCCTTTGCTGCATGAACTCATTGCTGCAAATCTCGTGCCGCCGTCAGCATGTTCATACGGAAGGCTGTCTGGGGGTCACCAGTCATGGCAACATGCTGTCTGCAACCCTGGCTTTCAGGACGGTGTGGTGTGCCGGCCAGTGTAGTGAATCAAGTGAATATCGCTGGGCCAATTAGATTATTCATGGATGACCGGCAGCGTTGGGTGTGCGTGGTTAACATGTTGCTGCGTGTGTGTGACTGTATGAGTGACTTTAAGCCCAGGCATACAGCGCCTGGCAGGCGACCATGAAATCGGCTGCAAGAGGTAAAGCGGTTGCATAAAGGGCGCGCAGGAAAGGTTGAAATTTGCATGCCATATGACATGCATCAACCTGAGGTTTGACATGCAATACGCCAATTTGATGTGATGTGTCTTCTGGAGGGCGGAAAATCGCAAGAAACATGAGGTGGGGTTGAAATCAGTTCCAGGGCAAGGTATGCAGGAATGACACGCATGTCGATGGCTCGAAAGGACTTGAGCTGCATGCCAGAACCGGGCTGTGAACTTTGTTTGGCCAGCCTATGTTGTACAACTGTGGATGTGCGGAGGCTCAGGGCCAAATCTGTAAATCCAAACCAAACCCTGGTTCATGGCAAATCTATGTCATATACATGTAACCTTACTTGTGGGTATTTGCAGACCTAGCAACAATGATAATAAGCTGTTGTTACTAGGGTTATTGCTCAGGTCAGGTCTACAGCCCTGGTTCCTGCCTGATTGGAGCCACGCACTGGAGTTCACCCATCCCAACGTGTTATGCAGGCCCCAGCAAGCCTAAAATGAACCTGTTCACATTAGTGGCTCTGTCAGTGGCTATGCAAGCCTGCTTGTCGGACGGCAGAGGCTTGCTTGAAGGTGTTCGATTTACTCTGAGTGCGGGACAGCAGGATGGCGCGCAACTGACAGTCGACACCACACAACGCAGAGGACTGTTTGACGGAAAGCAGCTCGATCCCCTGCTGCAGGAGCACCTCGCGGCTTGCGAGGAAGGCAAGCAGGACGCATCCAGGTTCGTGTTTACGATGAGGGCAGACAGCCGCGTGTGAGCAAGAGCCTGTTTCCAAAAGGCTAGGCCAACATCTAGGAGGAGGGGCAGATGGTGTGCATATGGTCTGATACTGCAACCACAACCAACCTTGGTTACTATCTGGTTGATGCACGGGCTGCATGGGCCCCATCGCAAACAACTGCAAGCCTTTGTCTGTTTTGACACAAACAGGTGTTGGTTGCCAAAATATATCAAGTGGCATGAAGAAAACAGGGGACAGCCCAACGCGAAGTATATGGTGAGGGTTCTTGGGTCTGCTGCTGCAACAGCCTGGGCGGTCCTGGTCGGACTTTTACTGTCGTAGGCTATGGGCAGGGTGGCCGTCAACGTACTGCCAGTTGTTGCAGGAAGCCATCAGTTTTGCAGCTTCTTGTATTCTGTTGTTCAGAGCTGGGGTCGTTCGATGTCAGGCGCAAGCAACCACGTGATGGGTTGCGGTCAGACATGCTGCTAGTCTTGCTGGAAATCTCGGTGGAAGTCTTGATGGGATTCCTTAAGTGCACGATGTTGCGTTTGCGTTTGTAAGTGACCAAGCAGGATACAGGCAGACAGCTGTGTTGGTTCGTGGTGAATGCTTTACGTGCAGCTACCCCAGCCTGTCCATGACATAACCGTCACCTAATTCTACTTGGTGATACCTGTATGTACTGTGGTGATGTGTGACTGTTTGCAGGTGTGGGCTTGCTTCCGGCATTTCAGCGACAGGCAGATTGATAACCTTGCGGACCCGATTACGGGTGGGCGAGGGAGCATGTGTGGAGGTTTCGGCGACCGATTGCGAGGTAGGCTCATTGCCAGCTGACAACGCGTCAGTGGAGTGGTTTCAGCTCAGTTGTCACCACAAGCCTGGCATGTGCAAAAGCATAGCTTGCAGCGAATTAGGCTGGCCTGGCATGCACGGTGTACGCGTGGCTGGTCGACTCTAGGCACCCTCACTGCCTAGTTCCGTCCTCACCCAGTTGTTTTATCCTCCCTTGCTCTGTGCAGCTATGGAGTGGGTGCTACGGGTGGCTGACGCTGCACAGGTGCGCCAGCTGGAACGTTAGCTGGGCTTGAAGGCGCTTCACGTCTTGTCAAGGCTGAGTGCTGAGCACAGGGATTCATAGTCCAAGCACAGGCTGACGAGCTACTTGGTACCCATACATAGTCAGCTCTCACTGTCTGCTGACACTGTTGGGACACTGTTGGAATGCTGGTAGACATTTCAAACTGCCAACGTGTACACACTGCACAGTGCACGCAACCACGAACGCAGGATAGCCCCACGCACCTGCAAACGTACCACTCCCCCTCGCACCCGAGAACGCCGCAGTGCCCACCACCGCTTGCCTCCCACCACCCCTCTCACGCCCTGCCGCGCACTTCTGTCACACTGCTGGTGTGTGTTGCTGGTGCTATGTACTTGCATTCGGTCTCCACCGCAGCGCGTGTTCCTGATCCACCATGAACACCCAGCACCCCTGGAGCACTTCCTCAGCCCCACCCTCATGGACTGGCGCGACACGCCCGATCTGGGTCTGAACCTGGACCAGCCGGGCTCATCGCGCCATTTCAAGCTGCAAGACGGCTTCAAGAACAATACGGAAATGGCAGAAACAATACAGATGATCAAGAACGGCTCGATCGGTGACCTTGAGGACCGTGTGATCAGCTTTGGCACCAACTGTGAGTGCATATGTGTGATGAGGGCCAGCATCGCTTGCCAGTTGCCATGCACACCAGTCGAGGCATGCCATGTGTCATACTATCATACGCCCTGCATGCAATGCGTTGCCTGTGGGATCTGCTCTTCAAGCTGTGGCAAAGAGCCAGGCGACATGCCGATACAGGTATCTTTAAATGACAGAAAGGTTTATGGACGAGCCAAGATGAAGCATAATGACATCTATCTCAATTCCAGCCACCATCTCATGCCAGGCGGGATACACCTTGCAACACACATTCCAAACCGCTTGCCCCACAGCCGATGGTGCGGCACAGCCGCGACCCTGCTGACGGATGTTGATGTGTTGCGCGCATCTGCCTGCCTGCCTGGCGCTGCATGTGTCGCCCCTGCAGACGAGGTGTTCCGGCCCAGCGGCAGCGCGGCCAACGACCTGGACCTGCACGTCCCGCAAGGCACAGTCAGCGACCTCACGCAGGCCATGTTTGAGCTGTCACCGCAACTCAACGAGGTGCGCTGAGGCGTGGATGCATGCGCTAGCGCTGTACGCTGAGAGCCACTCCGTGACTGGCCCGTTACCACCCCGACGTGTGAATCGGGCTATGTACAGCCCTCCAGCGGCACAAAGCAGTTAAACATCCTAGTGCTGCTTGTGTGTGGGCTGAGACATGCAACGTGACGCAGCAGGCATGTGTGGGGGCCTGGGTGGGAGGCGTGCGTGGGTGGGCTGGTGGGGAGCTAGGCCTGCACACGCCGATGCTGAGACGTACATGAGGGAAGCGGTGTCCATTCGCTCAGCGTGCTCCACCGCTAGTGGCAAGCAAAGCATTCGCGGAAGTTCCGCATGCCATCCAGCACTGTGCAAGCACTGCATGTATGACGGGCGGATAGATGACCCTGCACACACGTGTACGCATCTGAAGGAGCCTGAGCAAACCAACTAACAGCTTGCCGGTATGACCATCGCAAGTGTACAACGCTGTGGCAGGGCAGCACACATGGCACAAATGAAGGCTGCTACAAGCCGACCTGTCACATGCACATACGCGTGCATCGTGGGGCCTGCAAGAGCGAGTCCGCCAATGCATACTCTGCTACGTGCAGCGTGTGGATGCTGCGCTGGAGGCTCTTGGAGTTGCACCCGGCCAGCCCTTTGTGGCATTCCACCTACGCCTGGGGGAGCTGAAGGGTGGGTGATCAGGAGATTACGTTGCGTGACCGTACTGGAGTGTGTTTTGTATCCAGGCTGGGTAATTAAGGCAGGGTGCAGGTTGGCCTAGCAGGCAGTGATGCGGCAAGCAGTGGGCTGGTGATGCGGCTCGGACCTGCCCCGGGGGTGCCACACCACGGTGCCACACTCACTGTGTGTATAGGGCTGATACCGCCGTGTTGAGGTGTGTGTGGCAAGGCAGGCCTGAGCGTTTGTGGAGGGGTTTAGCAGGCAATGGTTGAGGCGATGTAAAATGGATCCTAAGTCTAACTGCTCATGAGGCGTCTTGGCAGCAAGGGACGATGGGGAACCATGCTCGGTGTCAGGTCAGGTGGTGTCTGCCGACAGGGTGTGTTGCCCACACTCAGCGACTCAGCCCAGGGGTGTACAACAGCTGGCTTGCCGGTTTGTCTTCTGGCTGCAACCCTACGCTTCACGGGCCCCCACAACAGCCCAGGGAAGCCACAAATGTCCCGACTTGTGCATCCTGCCTGCGGGTGCGGCGATGTAGACCCTCGTCCACTTCATGGTAGTACACGCCTATCTAGTGCAACGGGCAGGGCTGTATGAGGCTGAAAGTGCGTGCCGTTGGGTGTGCATGTACGGGTGTACGTACGTTGTTGTAACAGGCGAGGACATCAAGATTAAACGCCACAGCTTCGCAGCCAAGGCCTCGGACGCCGATCTGATGACGAAGGCCAAGGACTGCGCGTATCGCGTCTACAAGAAGTGGCTGGACCAGTACGGCGCCCACAATGAGCTTGCAGACACGCTGACGCCGCCCCTGGTGCTCATCACCGACAAGACCAGCCTGCGTGACCACGCCATCGACGGCGCGTTCCAGCCCTGGGTGTCGCCCAGACTCCACGCGGTGCACTTTGACAAGATCAGCAACGCGACGCTGGAGGAGCATGTGCTGTCCATGGTGGATTTCGGCATCATGGTGCGCGCGACGTGCCTCATGCGCACGAGGAGCGGCTTCTCTACGCAGGTGAGCGAGAAACGTGCGTGTGAAGGCTCGTGCCGTACCATCGTGCCATGCGCTATGTCGGAGAGCACACCTGGCTGAATGCATGCGCTTTCGTCGCATGTGGGCAGCCTTGCTGGTAAGCAACCTGTGCTGCATAAGCACTAGCGAACTGGCGGTGTGTTTGCACCATTGAGGGATGGGCGCTGCAGTTGCACCATCTGTAGCCCTATCAGGAGCAGGTCCGCATGGCATGAAGAACATGGCGCTGCATGCGGGAATCAGCTGCTGCATCGGGTGTTGAGCGTTTATTACTGTTGAGCCATCAAGTTGCTGCCCTGTGCTGCTTGCGATGACCTGCTGCAGGCGGCCTACCTGGGCCGGCACCGCTGCCTGATTGAGTTCGACAAGTGTCCTCATCTGAAAAGGGAGTTTGCGCGACGCGCGCGTTAGCACAACGCGAGGCAGCTACAGCCGCTGCCGCTAGCATCACGCGTGCATCTCGTCGGCGAGCAGTGTCATGCTGTCGGGTGTGTGACCTTGACTATGTGCCAGGCCTGGTCATAACCTCGACTAAAACTTCTGCAGCAGGCGGGTTGGTTTGGACGTCAGTCGACTTGGCGCCTGCGACCCCTGATGACCTCACCATCACTGCATTCATCGTCTGCTTGTACCATGAGGTCGAAGTACACTGCCTGCCCAGTATCATACCCCTCATCACCACCGTCATCATCATTATCATCATCGTCACCCTGCCAGACTGCATTAGCGTGCCGCATATTGCTCACAACGCACAGTGCATGCTTGAGCACCAGGCCACATCCCCTAATGGCCTGCGAGGCAGCCGGGTGTGGAGCCATCCAATCACACACTACTGGTCCGTACACAAACCAATGCATGCACCACTGCTGGCAGTGATACCCGGCAGACTCCTTGCAGGTTGCAGGTGATTGAATGACGCAATCCACCAACCCTTCCTCCTTTTCTCTCCATTCTTCTCCGAACATCTACCAACATCCGGTTGCCGCCAACAATCCGGTGGCATGCAAGTGGGGAGCTGCCTGCCTTGCCGCATTGCTTGCCTGTCAGCGATTGAACGCCCTTGATGACGTGTTCCCCAGGTCTCACCCTGCACGCGCTGATGATATCCTTTGCTGCTACACACATCCACCCCAGCATCCGCTCCTGTCGTACCTTAGTTGCCTGCCACGGCCGCTTGTGCGCAACGCCAACTTCGCTGTATGACCGGTTTTCCGACCCCGAATGAGGAGGCCTGAGCAGCCACGATCAGCGCTCACATTCACTCTGTGTGCAAGCGACAACTGCTCGTTCCACTCCGTTCGCATTCGCCATCGTCACCCATCTGAGCGCGCAGATTGCGCAACGTCCCAGTCATTGGCGCGTGTGGCAAATGTGTTGTTCAGGCGTACGCGGCCTCAATGACTTTGCATTAAACGCATGCACCGTTCCAGTATCCGGTCACTTTCGCACTGCCATCAACATTGCGTTGTGACTGCCGGCTCGGCCCCGCTCCCCCTGACATGACCACTGCATTCATGGTTCCCTGCTTGTATGAATGGCCATGTACTGCAAACGCTGCGCAACGCACACAGCACAACCAACTATCCCCGACAAACTCAAGAGTTAGCCTGCAAGGCCACCAGACGCCAATCCCATGTCGACCATCAGAAGCGTGTGGGCGCCATGCTTGCCCCAGGAGTGGTTCTGCCGTGCTGGCATGACTGCTCCAAGCCTGTATGCAGACAATGCGCGTGGTAGCCTTGTTTGCACAAACGCATGGAATGCAGGATGCATGCGACTCCCCATTCACCTTCCCAGGTAGCCCTTTCCCCCTTTTGTCCTGGTGTCTCTTCTTTCCCTCACTCTTATGCGCTCCTGCGCACCTGCTTCCTCATCGTCACTGCTAGCTACACCTTGCCTGCGCTCGCAACACACGTGCTGGCAACACACGTGCACCATTGTGCTTGCACGGCATGCGGGCGCACTGTGGCCAACGAAAAGTTGTGCGCGTGTGTGCTGTCCTACTGATTATTGCGTTGTCCATTCATCGTCGGCCACCGTTGCAACGGTCTTGCCGTTGCCGCCAAAATGAATGGGTACTTGGCGGTCCTGAATCCTGAACAATGCATGTTTGCCCTGGTTACCGCGTCCCTTGTAACCCTCGATCGGATACACGATGGGTGGGGAGGATCACTCCCCAACCCACAGTGCCATTGCTGGGCGCAGCAACGCCACCCTAACCAGTGGGTTGTGAGCGGCATCACGGTTGGACAAAGCTGTTGGACAAAGCCTCAACCATGCGTGTCGATACTCTTTCGCTGGGTGTGTGCCTCTGCGATCATGGACTCATGGCTGCTGCTGCTGCGGCTGCTGCTGCTGGTTCAGTGAGCGCGTTGAGGCAGGTAGCGGTGTAGCCCCGGCGGACTGCGTGCGAGGCCGTTAGGGCGATGAAGGTCGATCGCGACACTGATCGCGAGAGCAGCAGTGTAGCAATGCACTTGTGGCACACTGGCAATGCTGCCTGTGAAGTCATATGAGAAGCACCACGCTCCCGTGCAGTGTATGTGCAATCCCATAAGTGCAGCAGGATGCGCATGATGGACGACTGTATGGTACATTGGCACCGCACAGAGGCTGAGCAGCAAGGAGTGTCCGCGCAGGTGTGTAAGAGACGGAGGGCGTGCACAAAGGCAGTCATCACTTGGTGTGCAGGGGTAAGGCCTGAGGTTGTGGTACAAGATCCCACCCGGCGCCCACGCGTCGATGAGAGACGCAACGCAGCGATCAGGCGCAATCATGCCAATTCTGTGTGCAACAACCACACCCAACTGGCAAAGAGCAACAGCTTCCGCGTATTTCCTGCATACACCATGTATACATAAGCAAACATTGAAACCTATAAAGTATTGTCACCGCCTTTTAAATCATTCACTTCATAGAAAGGATTGGGGCCACGATAGCATCACATCCCCGTGCGTGACACATAGCCAGTTATTGATAGCCCTAATGCCTGAACACTATACAATCCCAGTAGTGCCGTAGGTATGTAATAGGAGTATAGGACCAACCGCCAACAACATGACAATTTGCATCAGGGATCGCGTTCCCGTGAATGACTCAGCCATCATGAGGCATGCGTGTACTGCGTGGTTCTTAGCTACCATTGTCAGTGCCACCTACCCAACCTTTACTGCGCATGCTAGTCCAGGGGCACAAGCTGTCACTGGTGAGGGACAGTACTACAAACTCACCCTCGCTTTGCCCCACATCCCATTCATTGCCCCAAAATGCACCTGCTGAATTTCATAGCACACATGAGCACGTGACACTGGCATGCCAGCCAGCATGCCAGCCAAGCGGGGCGACGCTGAATCCACCAAGCACAAGGGCCTTGGAATGCCCCGTGACCTGCCATGCTAGTGCATGCATGGTTTGGAACAGGGTTTCATGACACAGTCGGTGTATAGTCAGATGGATTCGGTTCAATCTGATATTATGTTACTGAGGTGGCAATGCGCGAACACCGGTATGTTGGTGTGTGATCACGTTTCAAACACACGGGTGCGTGTATTAGTGTATAGCAACATGGGCATGCATTATGTGCACGCAGTGCAAGGTGTGGCGCAGGTGTGCGGGCAACACAAAGACAGTTACTAGCTCCACCTGCGCTGTACTTGCCCCCGTACAACGCGCCACCAAACACTTCCTCAAACATCGGGACAGACAGAACAGGCTGAAGCCTAGGGGAGCAGGCCAATAGCCAAAAGGCATGCAAAGAAATTAAGAAACCAACAACTGGACAAGTGGACAGGAATCACTACAGGCACGGAAGCAATAAGTGCGAAGTTTGCAGTTGGCGTCGCAGCCGGCAGCCAGCCCCTGCAGCCACGAGCGGCGTACCCAGGCAGGTGAGGGGTATACCGCAACGCTACGAGCCACCAGAGTGGTCGTTGGCATCCCTGGTTCTAGTTGGCTTGGCAGCGCCGCTCTGTGCTATGAAGAGCCCCGGCAAAGGCCGCGTTGTTTGGCGGGCGCAGTAACCAGCATGTGTCATCTGGTCTAGGCGGCTACCGCATCATCCTTGACCTCTGGGATACGACGATTCGTTGATACGACTACCCCAAATGGCAGGTCCTGAGTTCAGGGCCAGCTGCTGCGCCAGTCCTCGACCGCGTAAATGATGCGCTTGCCATCGGGGCCATCCCCTATCCTGAAGGCATCACAGTGGTCTCGGAGCCAATCCCAGGGGCGGTACTGGAAGCCGTTCAGCAAGACCTTCGGGATGCGAAAGCCCGCACTGCATGGCAATACCATCAACAACACGCACAAGCGCTCGGGAATCCACGACAAGCTGTGGTGGTGGTGGTGGTGGTGGCGGCATGCTGGCAGGAGACTCACAAAGTCGTTAGCCTAGGCTCAACACTCTTCCAGGTATCCTGAGCGCTGCGCAAGTCGGCAAACATTGTTCTGACCGACGCTAACACAGGTGCAAGTTAGCTGCCGGATTCTGCACCAAAACATGAGCAACACGGCATGCAGCGGGTTCCCGGTGCTGGGTATGCGTCCCAGCTGCATGCAGCATGTCACAGTGGGGATCAGCCAATGCTAGACAAATCGCCCTCCCCCTCCCCCCTGCCCTACCCTGCCCAGCCCGTTTCCAGGCGCCGCGCCGACCGTTGGCACCCCACACAGCAGACACGCTGCATTTCCGAACATGAGAAAACCATATCAATTTGTGCCATTCGTCACTCACCTGCAAATCTGGCCAATCCACTTGCCGCGGGGGTGCCTCATCATCAAGTGCTGATGCAGAGCGGACTTGAAGCGCTGCGTGATCTGCCACACGCTTCCGTCAGTGCCCTCGTCCCAGCCGCCTGCATCAAGCCTGAGTTCCGGGCCGGGCGCAGCCCCGGCCGCCGGCCGGTGCTGGTCGCCCGCACGCTCGTCGCCACCGGAGCCATTGACGAGTGCTAGGCCCCCCTGCTGCACGCCGTCAGCAACGCCACCGTCGCCATTGCGCTGCCGCGTATCGCAGCGGGACCGGCTGTCCCTGCCGCGGAGCGACCCATGGTCGTCTCCCTGCATGTCGGGTGTGCGATCACGCTTCCGCTCCGTACTACGGTGCTGGTCCCAGCCTCCATCGGAGTTGCGATCACGGTGCTGCTCGTGGCGATTCCCACGCTCACGCTCACGCTCACGTTCACGGTCACGCTCAGCGTGGCCGCCATGCAAGCTGGTGTGCTCCCTACACTCTGACGACCGCCGGCTGCCCACCTGCTTGATGTCCTCCTGCTTAATCGCTGCTTCCTGCTTGATTGCCTGGCGTGCTGCCCTGTGCTGTTGGTGCTCAGGCGGCGGCTGCATGCTCCTGTCGTGCGCGGCGTGACCCACATGGAGGCGCGCTGTCGTGGACCCGCGCTGGCAGGGCGGTGCACCGCCCCCCGAGGCGCCATCACTGCGGCGACGCGCTTCCCACAGCACGGTCCGCGGTGTGAGGCTCTGACCGTCAGAAGGGGGAGCACAAACGTGAGCTTGGCCCGACAAGGTTCACGCTGCATGCCGTCGTCGGCATCAGCGGCCGCCTCGCTGTAGCCACGCTTCTTACCGCCACTGCCGCCGTCGTTCGGCGTCCGCTGCGCTGTCGCGCCAAGGCTGACGTCCGTGGCCGCCGTGAGGCCGCCGTGCTGGTCGTCGCCGCTGGCACCCAGCGCTCCCTCCGCCCTCGCGGCGTGCACCGCCTGCAGGCCAATGCTGCCCGCTTGCGGCGCCGCTTCAGGCGGCACGGCGGCGTGCCAGGACCCGCCTGATCGAGCGCAGCTGCCTACGGGCTGCAGGCCGCCGCCCTGTTGGCCGGTGGCGCCATGCATGAAATCGCTGTGCGAGCTGCGCGATGCGGGCTCGGCCACGGCTTGCGGTGAGGGCAGGGCAGCGGCCTCGCTGCTGCTGGACGCGGGCGCTGCGGCAGCGTCTTGACCGTGTCCCATCAGCCTGCCGTCAGCAGCGGGACCTGGCATGACGCCCACCAGCGAGCCGCCCGCAGGCGGAAGTGGCACAGGCACACTGCTGGCAGGTGTTGTGAGTGCGGGGGGTTCGGCCAGATACGAGGAAGCCCAGGATGAGGCCAGCAGCTCCAGCTCAGCACGTGTGATGGTGGGCAGACTACTGAGGTACTGTTCACGCTCCTCCGGGCTTAGCAGTGAACGACCAAGCTCTTCCTTTGCTGCTGCCTGCAACGCTGCGTTGCTGTGGCGGGCAAGCATCACTTGGGCTGCCTGCTGCGCCATCCCCGGCGGCAGGGATATGACAGCGCTGCCCATGGCGTTGTCGTTGAGCATTCTCGAGAGCTTGTATAAGCAGGACTGGCTCCGTGCAAGACGATGAATGACGTCTAGGACCTTCACAGGCAGGGCAGGAAGTATGGTGAGCAAGACAACGTCAACCGCTATTTGCACAACACTGTGTTATCAGTTTGACATAGCTGCGCTGCAGGCACACTGAGACTGGGGGGGGGCCTCCACAAGGGTGAACAGCAGCCACTTGACAGACACTGAGCAGTTGTTAGTACCTACTGAAATTGATACACTCCTGTCATGCTGTGTCGCGACAGAACAACCGGGTTGCGTGCTGTGCTTAAAAGCTGCTACCCCGCGCGCGATGCCCAGGCTCCCAAGGCCCGCTCGGGTGGCGGCGGAAACAGTGTCAGCTCAGGATGCAAAGTTGGAACGGGAACCCCACAGCCTGCTACCCACAGCGCCATAGGATGTCGATGTGCGCACCTGTTCAGGGTCAGGCCCTGCCAGACCGTGAGTGCACAAGTGCGCCGCATGCTCCATCATAGCTGCCAAGGGCACCTGATGTGCTGGCATATCACATACGTTTGCCATGAGACTTTTGCCGCCTCCCTCAAACTCCACGACATTGGCATCTGAAAAGGCGCCAAAAATGGGAAGTCAAGCAGCCCCTGTGATACAAGGCCTGGAAACAAACAAGGGCAATTCTAGTGTCAACGCAGTGCTTCCTCACCTGCGTACTTGATTCTTCTCACAGCTACCAAGGTGTTCCGCTGTGTGTCGAACGACAGCGCCGTCCACGCACCCACGTATAAGGGCACTGCTTGGAAGACTTGCAGGGTTTTGAGGGTGCCATCTAACCAAACGCGGTCTTGCAGTTGTTTCCGTGTGACGAAGCCCTCCAGCACGAGTTTGTGCAACTTCTGCGTTGGCGCAGACTCCATGCCGTGGCTGTGGTGGACGTACTCAGGCCTCGTACAGGCACTGGCCGTAGTGCACAAGTGTAAATGAACTATCTGCTCATCGTCACAAGGACATGGATGTTGATGTCAGCTCTGGTACTGCCACCTTCCCATCATACACAACGACAGCATTGAGATGGGGTGAAAGCCCCCAGAGCGCTTTGGCTTTGACTCCATTGTGAACATCAGTTATCCTGTAGATAATGGCATAGCTGCTACGTTTTGTCGTGTGATAGGCTGTATGGGTTGAGGTTTTGGTCTTGGTCTAGTTCCCAGCCTGCTGACGAGCTCGCCCTGCAGCATGCACCCTGCAGCAGCCGCAGCAGTGCAAGAGCATGAACCTGCAGCTGCCCGTGCGGCTATGCGAGCAGTCAGGCAGCGCTGTGGCGTTGTGCACCTCGCGTAGCGTACCCCCGTTGCGACCTGCCGACATACAGCTTGCAGGCATAGATAGAGTGTTATGGCACATGGGCGTCCACTCATATGCTGGCATGGTTAGCGCACGCGGCAGCGTTTGCATGCCACACATGCACACTCGTGAATGCATGCAGCAATGCATGGGCTGCGCAGGTATCTGCGCTGATGGCCCAGACGACATGCCATTCACGTGTTTGAGTATGGACGGGGTCCTGGCTGTATGCAGTGCAGACAATGCGTGAGGTAGCCTTGTTTGAACGAACGCATGGAATGCTGGATGCATGCAACTCCCCATTGACCTTCACAGGCTGACTTCCTGCTTATGTCCTGGTGTCTCTGTGTGTTTCCCTCGCTCTGCTCCTGCGCATCTGCTTCCTCAACGTCACCGCTAGCTACACCCTGCCTGCGCTCGCAGCACACATGCGGCTCGTGCGTGCACCATTGTCCGTGCACAGCATGCGAACGCCCTGTGGCTGACAACAAGTTGTGCTGCTACTGATTGCGTTTCATCGTCCACACATCATCAAGCACTGTGGCCGTAGCGTTGCACCGGTGGTGATGACAGCTTGACGTTGCCAACCAGAATGAACGTGTAACCAGGCCGTGCTGGATCCCAAACAATGCATGTTTGTCCCTGGTCCCTACTTTCCTTCAAGTCATTAGTGGATGGGCACGATCACACCACATCCCCCAGTGCAGTTGCTGGGGCAATAAAGCCACCCGAACCACCAGTGGGTTGTGACTGGGATCGCCATATGTCTCACTGTGTGTGTTTTGAAATGTTTGGTTCCCATGGGGCCATGCAGTATGCTTTCTGTGTGTGTGCCTGACTTACGGGGTGTGCCTGAGTTACGGTCATGGACTCATAGCTGGTCCTGCTGGTGTTGCTGCTAGGGGGAACGACGGAAGGCAGGCAGCAATGTAGGCCTGACAGAGTAGGAGTCTGTTTGAGTGAGGGCTGATGAACACCCGCGAGAGTAGCCAGCACGCATGATGGGTGTGCATCAGCGATGCATAGAGGCTGAGCCGCTCAGTATAGAGTGTCCACGCAGGTGGGTGAGGGACGGAGGGCGTGCGTAAAGGCAATCATCACATGGTGTGCTGGGGTAAGGCCTGAGGTTGTGGTTACAAGATCCACCCGGTTCCCACGCAACGGTGAAAGCCGCAATCCACTGACCAGGCACCATCACGCCTTTTGTGCATGCAACAGCAGTTGCAACAGCATCCAAATCCAACTCACAACGAGCAACAACTTCAGTGCATTCGAGGCGAGGGCTACGTCTACAACACAGGCAAAAGTCTAAAAACTGTATACCGAATAAAACTGTCGGCGCCTTTTGGTCATTCACTTTGCAAACGACACTGGCCACGACAGCGTCACATCCTTGAGCGTGACAAATAGCCAGTCGTAATAAGCCTATTGCCTGAACAGTATACAATCACACTACTTTTGTGGATATGCATCCGGATATGGGCAACACCTCCAACAACACGATATTTTGCGACGGGGATCGCGTTCCCGCAAATGACTCATTCATCACAGGCGTGCGTGCATGTTGATCCAGGGTAGCAGTGGTAACGCGGGCAGTGGTAAAGCTACACACTACCTCTCGCTTTCCCCCACACCCCAATCATGCTACAAAATGCACCTGTTGGCTTGATGACACTGGCATGCCAGCCAAGTGGGGCAATTCAGAATCCACCAAGCACATGGTCTTGGAATGCCTCTGTATTGGATGCATGCATGCATGCATGGTTTGGAGCAGGGTTTCACGACACGCCCATGTACGGTTCGAATTTTGGATTCGGTTCATTACGATACTGCCTTGCTGAGGTGTGCATGTGCAAATACTGTTCCATGGTTTGCGCTGATCACGTGTCAAACACATGGGTGGGTGTAGGGCAACATGGGTGCGCATGATGGGCAGGCATAGGTGTGGTGGAACGTGTGGGGGCAATAAAAAGACAGTCATGAGCTCGTGCATTACCGGGCACCCGCGCACCATGACAGGATCCGCTTTCGCAAAACATGTGGGCAGACACAACAGGGCTGGAACAACAAACACCAGGCTGAAGTCTAGAGAGTAGAGGAGCCAATTGCCAAAAGGCAGCCGTAGGGCACCAACGCCTCGGCATGAATCACGATAGGCAAACATTGAGTGCAATGCTTGCACTTGGCGTTGCAGTCGTCGTCGGCGCTGCTATGAGCCAGAAGAAGCAGGCCAGAGTTCACTGAAACGCTACGAGCCAGCAAACCGTGCGTGTACCGGTAGTTAAAGGCTACTGCATCAACCTGGCTGACCTCCTAAATGCGGCGGTTCGTTGATATAACAACCCCAAACGGCACACTGGTATCGCAAAACCCTAGTTCTGAGTTCAAAGCCAGCTGCAGCTCCAATTCTCGATCGCATAGACGGTGCGCTTGCCGTCGGTCCCAGCTTCTACTCTGAAGGCATCACAGTGGTCTCGGAGCCACTCGTAGGGGCCGTACCTGAAGCCGTTCAGCAAGGCAGGCGGGAAGCTGAAGCCCGCACTGCGTTGCAACCAGCAGCAACACACACACAAGGAGTCAGGAATCCACGGCAGGGCGATGGTTCTGTGGCGGCTGAAAGCCCGACGCAGGCGTTAGCCTAGGCTGGACTAGGGGTGGACGCCCTACAGGGCATGCAACCTAAGTCCCTAGTGCTGCAAACAGGTAAAGCGCACGTGGGTAAAGCGTCTGACTTGGAGTGAACAACAGAGCAGCCTGGATGCCAGGTTGTGCAACAAAGTGTCAGAATGTGAAAGGCTAGTTCCCAGTGCTGGGTATAAGACCCAGCTGCATTCCGCACATCACAGGAGGGGGTCAGCCGCTGCTGGATGATTCTCCCCTCACTCGGCCCCCTGCCGCCTCTGCCTCCTGCCCCGCCCCCTCGCCGCCCGTTCGCGCCTGCACAGCCGCTGCATTCAATTCCATTTCCCACCGTGGGCAACCACATCAGGCATTGCCATTTGTCACTCACTTGCACAGCTGGCCGAGCCGCTTGCCGCTGGGGTGCTTCATCAGGTGCCGATGCAACGAGGACTTGAAGCGTAGCGTGATCTGCCGCATGCTTCCATCGGTACCCCTGTCCCAGCCGTTTGTGCTGCGCCGAGGCCCGGGGCTGGGCGTGCCTCCGGCCGCCGCCTGCTGCTGTTGGCCTCCGCGGTCGTCGCCATGAAATAAGCCACCGATGAATGCTGCCCCCACCTGCTGCGCGCCGTCAGCGACGCCACCACCACCACCACACTCGGCACTGCCATCGTGGCGCTGCCACGTATCGCGGCGGGACTCACGGTCGCCCCCACGCTGAGCAGCATGCTCACTCCCCTGCATATCCGGCGTACCGCGCCCGCCGTCTGCCTTCCAAGCATTGTTCGCGATCCTGCTGCTGGTGTGGGGAAGGCCGAGGGATGTCGGCGCAGGGGATTGAAGCGCACAGTCCTGCTCTTGCCTTTGCTGCAGGAGTGTTTGGCGCAGATGGTCCTGCTGCCGAGCCTCATCTTCCTGTGTCGGATGAGGACCAAGGGCCTCGGCATGACCTCGGTAATCATCACCCCGTAGCTCCCGCTCGGCGCCCTGATCCTGATTCCGCTCCAAGCTGCGGTGCCGGCCCCAGCCGGTTCTTTCGGACTCGCCATCACGGCGCTGCTCGTGCCCATGCTTATTATGCTCACGAGCGTGGCCGTCGCGTGAGCCGGTGCGTTCCCTGCGCTCCTCCCGCCGGCCGCCTGCCTGGCTGTCTTCTTGTTTGATTGGCTGCCACGCTGCCCTTTGCTGCTGGTGCTCAGCCATATGCTGCATGCCAGGGTCGTGCGCTGCGAGACCGCCAGGGTCGTGCGCTGCCAGACCTACGTCAGGGCTCGCAGCCATGGGCCCGGGCTGGCCGGGAGGCGCGGCTTCGCCTCCGGAGGCGCTGTCGCTGCGGCGCGGCACGTCCCAAAGCGAGGCGCGCGGCGCGCGGGTCTGACCGTGAGAGGGCTCTTGCGGGAGTCCAATCGTGAGCTTGGCTCGAAGGGACGCGGGCTGCGTGCCGTCGTCGGCATCAGCGGCCGCCTCGCCATAGCCGCGCTTCTTACCGCCACTGCCGCCGTCCTTCGGCGCCTGCTTCGCTGTCCCTGCCAGGCTGTTGTCTGCGGCCACTGTGAAGCCGCCGTGCTGGCCATCGCCCTTGGCACCCAGCGCGCCCGCTGCCCCCGGGGCGTGCACCACCTGCAGGCCGGCGCTGCCTGCTTGCAGCGCTGCTTCAGGCGGCACGACGGCGCGCCAGGAGCCGCCTGATCGAGCGCAGCTGCCCATGGGCTGCAGGCCGCCGCTGGGTTGGCCGGTGGCGCCATGCATGAAATCGCTGTGCGACCCGCGTGATGCGGGCTCTGCCACGGCTTGCGGTGAGGGCAGGGCAGCGGCCTCGCTGCTGCTGGAAGCTGGCGCTGCGGCAGCGTCTTGACCGTGTCCCATCAGCCTGCTATCACCTGCGGGACCTGGCACCACGCCCACCAGCGAGCCGCCCGCAGGCGGAAGTGGCACAGGCACACTGCTGGCAGGCGTTGTGAGTGCGGGGGGTTCTGCCAGATATGAAGAAGCCCAGGACGAGGCCAGCAGCTCCAGCTCAGCACGTGTGATGGTGGGAAGACTACTGAGGTACTGTTCATGCTCCTCCGGGCTTAGCAGTGAACGACCAAGCTCTTCCTTTGCTGCTGCCTGCAGCGCTGCGTTGCTGTGGCGGGCAAGCATCACCTGGGCTGCCTGCTGCGCCCTCCCCGGCGGCAGGGATATGACAGCGCTGCCCATGGCGTTGTCGTTGAGCATGCTTGAGAGCTTGTCTAAGCAAGACTGGCTCCGCGCCAGACGTTCAATGACGTTTAGGACCTTCGCAGACAGGGCAGGACTGAATTGATACACTGACGTTATGCTGCAGGTTATGCTGTGCCGCGACAACATTTTCCAGTAACTGCTGCCCCTGGCGCGATGCCCAGGTTCCCAAGGCCCGCTCGGGTGGATCCGCAAACAACATGAGCTCAGGATGCAAGTTGGAACGGGACCCCCACAGCACGCTACCAACAGCACAATAGGATGCGGACGTGCGCACCTGCAGTGGGTCTGGCCCTGCCAGACCTCGGTTGCATAAGTGCGCCGCGTGCTCCACCATAGCTGCCAAGGGCACCTGATATGCTAGCATGTCACATACGTTCGACATGAGCGCCTTGCCGCCGCCCTCGAACTCGACAACGTTGGCATCTGAACGGTGCCAGAATGGAAAGTGGTCGTCAGTCCCCGCACACCATATGAGTTCTGGTTTGCAAACCAGGGAAATTCAAGTGTCAACGAGGTTACTTTCTCACCTGCATGCTTTATCTTTCTCACAGCTATCAAGGTGTTCCGAACGACAGCGCCGTCCACGCACCCACGTATAAGGGCGATGCTTGGAAGACTTGCAGGGTTTTAAGGGTGCCATCTACCCAAACATGGCTTTGCAGTTGAGTCCGTGTGACGAAGCCCTCTAGCACGAGCTTGCGCAACTTCTGTATTGGCACAGACTCCATGCTTTGGCTATGGTGGACGTACTCAGGCCTCGTACAGGCACTGGTCCTAGTGCACAGGTGTAAATGAACTGCTTGCTCATTTATCGCGAGGACATGGATGATGATGGTGCACAAGTCTGGCTGAAATTGTGCGCTCTGCACAGCGCGCACGCAGCATGACATCCTCGAGATGGGCTGAAGAGTGAGAACCCCCCGCGCTTTGGAGGCCTCTCCATTGTCAGCATCAGTTGATCCTTCAAATGTTGGCATAGCTGGTACGTTTGGACCTGAGATAGGATTTAAGGATCAGAGTTTAGGTACTGGCCCGGGCCACGAGTTGTGCTCAACTACTACGGTGCCAGCCTTCACCGTCCGCAACGCGCTGATAGGAGGGAGGTCTGCGCTACACCAACCCCTTGCGGAAGGAACCTGACCTGCATGCACCTGCCTACACCGCATGCTCGCGCCCACACCCACCCGACCTGCCCAGAGGGCAGCGCTGACGTGATATCAATCCAGTTGCGCGACGGTGTTTAAAATGTCCTTGCCCTCGCATCTCGGACTGGTTCCCGGCCTGCTGATGAGTGCTCCCTGCATCCTGCATCCTGCAGCAGCCGCAAAAGTGCAAGAGCACGACCTTCGGATCCCTCCCAAGGCATTCCGTGCCTGTGCGGCTATGCGAGCAGTCAGCAGCGCTGTGGCGCTGTGCACCTCGCGTAGGGTACACCTGTTGCGCTCTGCGGACAAGCAGCTGTGGGTATGGAGCGTCATGACACATGGGCGTCCACTCGCATGCTGGCGTAGTCATAGGCCGCGCACGCGTCTGCGCTTGGCCGCTTGCACATGTGGAAGGGGGGTGATGGCCATTAGAGCATTTATGCAAGCGCGTGAATGCAGGCGGGGGGCTGGCCTGGCTAGGAAGGACATGCAGGCTGATGCAGCATTGCAGATGCACATGAGGTTTAGTTGTTTGGAATCAACGTGTGTGTGTGGCGGGCAGTGGCTGTGCTTCTGCTTGCATATGAAAGTTCCAATCCACCATGCACACTGGGCAAACGGAGGGCGGGCTGAATGGAGGCAACATGCTGCGTACGGTAGCACACCCTGTCCGCCGGTGGCCATAAACAGTCAAGCAGCTGCTTAGTTGTAACTTGCCTGTTCCTCTTGGCAAAACGGACTGACACGTGAAGTATGCCAAGTGCGTTGCGCAGCCGTCCACCTGGCCTGCGGCTGTGCGTGCTGGCGGGGGGCAATGGTGTTCTCCCCCCCGGATTTCCCTACTGCAGGCAATGCATGGCCTGTTTGGAGCGCAGTGCTGCACATTGGGGCGCCACGGATGGCAGGAGCTGAGCCGCGCATCACCGTTCGCATCCCTTACAGGCGGAAGAGGCGACAAGGCGCAAAGCTCGCTCTACGCACATGCTGGGTTCACTGGCCCCCTTGCAGTGACACGTAAGTAACATCATCCCTTGCACATAACACTCTTGGCAACGCACCGCAGAGCTCAGACGGGTCATCAAGTGCTGGTAAAAGTGCCCAAAGCCTTTTATTTCTGCCTTTCAACGTCTGTCACTCTTGTCATATGCAACATGTCCGGCAAGCACACAGTCATCACACGGCGTGCATGCACAAGCACGGCCAAGCGCGCAACGCAGTCCCAACGCAGCAAGATTCCAAGAAATGCTACTTCAGCACACGCACACCATGCATCACTCCAAGCACATCATTGCTGTGGCGGTGCAGTAGCGCATGGCGGCCCGGCGTACATAAGCACTGAGCATCTCGCCCTCGTCCCAGCAGAAGTTTCGCGGTCATCGGCACGTGGGGACTGCCTAACGATGAGATTGGTGAGGGCGTTGGACAGCGGCTGTCCAATGGGTATCAGCAGTGGAAGCAGCACGCTGCATTTAGCAGTAATCCCATGGACCGCACATGTGCACGCTGAGCGAGCGTGGTCGGTGCGGATGCAGGACAGATGCAGGCGTAGCACGCGCGACTGCACCGACCGCATGCCATGGCACACTTCAAAGGCCTCGCCGTCAAGCCTGGAACCTAAGGTATGCTACCTGCCCATTGGAGTTTACTCTGCTGAGCAGCAATGTAGCGCTGCCCACAAGCTCTATTGCAAGCTCACACGTGCAGCATAAAGCTGTGTGCTGCCAAACCCGCTTTGTTGTCCTATGTGATCTAGCAATCGCCAGTGCGCACAGCCAGTCACAAAGCAAGTACCATGCGCGTGGTGGTAGTAGGCAAGGCATAGGTGGCGGAAACAGGAAAGCGTACCGCAAGTCACTGCTGAGTCACATGGGCAGTGAAGAGCCGCCGTGCAAACGATTAGACCTTCAATGCTGCGGTGGTGCTGTGGAGCGTGTGCTCTAACTCCGCATGATGACCAAACAGGATCAGCCCTATTGCAAACAGCAAGTAGCTCAGCATCATGGTTACAGAAGCAACATGCATGTTGCATCACAATTTGGGGAGGGGCAGCTCAGCGCAAAGCATGAATCAAGCTGCAGATGCAACATGGCATTGAGATTGGCACGCGCAAGGGGCTCAACACCACCGCATAGCAACTGACATGCATTGCCGATGATCCTGCACACAAGCGGTAGCGTAGGCTAAGCATAGGGGAGATGCTCCCCCGACCAGCAGCAGCAGCAGCAGCAAGGATACGAACCACACAGATGAGATCAAGCAACAAACAGATGTTTCCGACAGAATGTTCCACAACACGGATTAATTGCTCAGTGTCAGGTCAAACAAAATCATGATTGGGCACCACGCACAGCGACACGGTTGACAGAAAGGGCTGACTGCAGAACATGCGGACGTGGACCGCACATCCAGGCGAATACCTTCCGGGCCCCAAAAAGCACCACGAGCGACTGCTATTGCATCTGCCCGCCACCGCCGCCTGCTGGCCCTGGGCCATTTACATACCCGCCAGGCCCCGGACCGCCATACCCGCCCTGCATCGCGTATGCGTCAGCCCAGTTGCCTGGCCCAGGACCTCCACCGCCCCAGCCGCCCGGCCCGCCCTGCATGCCCGGACCGCCCTGCATGCCGGGTCCGCCCTGCATGCCGGGTCCGCCTTGCATGCCGGGCCCGCCTTGCATGCCGGGCCCGCCTTGCATGCCCATGCCGCCTTGCATGCCGGGTCCACCTTGCATGACCATGCCGCCCTGCATGCCAGGACCTTGCTGCATGCCTGGGCCCTGGAAGCCGCCCGGCCCACCACCGCCACCACCGCCGCCACCGCCTCCAGGAGGGTTGAAGCGAATGGGCTGGCTGCCGCCGGGGCCGCCGCCGCCACCCGGCCCTGAGGTACCCTGCGCGCCGCCCGGCCCACCCGCTTGTGGTGGCGGGTTGAACCGCACCGGCTGCATGCCCATGTCGTTGCCTCCGCCGGGATAGCCGCCGTATGCCGCATTCACCGCAAACTGCTCCTGCGGCGCAGGACCCTGCCCCGGCTGCCGGAACTGGATGTGAGGCGGCGGCGGCGGGCCGCCATACCCTCCAGGCCCCGGCGGCCCCATCATGCCCTGCCCCCCACCCTGCCCCATGTAGTTGTCGTATCCGCCGCCCATATTGCTCGAGGGCCCATAGCCTGACTGCGGCCCATACCCCGACTGTGGTCCATAACCGGATTGCGGTCCGTAGCCCGACTGCGGCCCGTAGCCTGACTGGGGCCCGTAGCCGGACTGCGGCGGGCCGTACATGTACCCCATGTTGCCAGGCTGCTGGGTTCCAGGGGGGCCCATGGGGTAGCTGGCGGAGGACGGCGCCGGGTTCTGCATCGTACCGTACACCGTACCGCCCTGCGACTGCGGGTGCATGCCCTGGGACTGCGGGTACATGCCGCCGGAGGCGGGGCCGTACACCGAGCCGGACTGCGGGTACATGCCGTTGGACATGGGGCGGGAGGTGCGGCGCTGCTCGGCCTTTATCATGGCCTTGACCGAGTTGCGGTTGAAGACGGGGTAGTTGTCCTGCACTGTGCGCAGGTTGATGCGCATGTACAGCTGGAAGGTGAACTCCGGGGTGAGCGGCGCGATAGCCTGCGCAGACACGCACGATTGAGCGATTGATTTATTGATGGCGCACGGGGCAGCACGTACAGCTGTATTGGACGCGGTGTTGGGATGCGGTAGCGAGCATACTGGCATTCATGGTGGAGCAAGACGGGTGGCGCTTGACCTGTGCACTGCGGGCAGGTGCCGGGTGTGAGGCTTGTAATTTGCAGTGATCAATAGATGGTGCCACACCATCATCGCGATATGGCTAACAGGGAGGTTAATTGATTGACTTGCGCCAAGCGCTGTCCGAGCACTATCTCCACCTCGCGGTGCGTGCTCTGTCCTGCTCGGCTGTTGCCCCTTTCCATCCACACCGACACCACCACTAACGCTGCCGACACTCAACACCCATACACAAAACCCGTAGTCTCTATCCTTGCGCGTATGCACACTGCACGGCCCCATGGGAGCCTCTTGCTGACACAACACCCGCGCACGCACCCAAAACCATCCCCACCGTCATGTTGGCCTCCCCCGCACCTCACCTGCTTTTTGAACTCGTCGCTGCAGGCCATGCGGATGAGATTGGCAATCGCTGCATCGCGTTCCTTGCTCTTGCTGATGCCTGTGGCCATGCGCCGGTCAAGCTCCCCCTGCAAGCAACGGGCAGGACAGCCATGATGCATGACACCGCATATTGATGTGCAATAGTGCCGTGGCGCCCGCATAGCAGTGCTCGTGCTTGAGCCAGCACTGACATGCTGTGGGCCTATTGGCTAACGAGCTTGTGATTACTGTGACGCGAACATACGTAGCAGCATAGGGCCATTGAGAGCGCCCAGTACAGGAGGTGGGACCTGCATCTCAACCGCACGCCGCTCCGTCTCGATGCATGCATTTCCTCCATTCCGGGAGGCGTTGCAGGCCGCTGTTTGGCCCTAGGTACCGCATGCATCACACGCACCAAATGCTCCGATGGCACCGACCCTTGCCCATGGGCTGCCGTGTTCGTGTGCACACCCACGCCAACAACGCACACGGTGGTCGCACCCCATGCTTGCCGCACACGCTGGCATACATGAGTGCGGCCGCTGACCATGCCCTCGTGGGTCCACGCGCACCTGCGCCAACGCAGCTGCTCCCCTACATGCCTATGCCAATGCCAGGCTGATTGCACCCGGCCCGAGCGGGGGCTGTTGCACGCCTCCCTCCCCCTTCCTCACCTGCTCCCTGTTCAGCGCATCCAGTGGGAGCTGGTAAAACGGCGCCAGCTGCCGCGTGAACCACGGGTGCTTCTTGATGTCAGCGATTGAGAACCTGGCGGTGCATGCAGCCACGCACACGTGCACAATGCAAGCCGCAGAGGAACAGCATTAGCGCGCCACACCGCCCGCTCACCATTCCGCCTTGTGTCATGAGGCAGCAGTCAGCAGATGCATATGCCGGTGAGTCCGCACATCCGCATCCACTGACAGCCTGACATGCATTTCCCGCCGCATTCGTGCTGAACTGCGAACACGGTTGTCCATGCTGCTGGCGCCATGGTGCTAGCGCAGCGAGTGGCAGGCATCTTGCCATGGCCAGGAATGGCCAGGATGCAGGTGAGAGCAGCATGGCCATCTACACATCGTGCTGCACACCTGGACGTCTCATCCTTCACAAACATGCCGTCCAGGATGTCGACGCAGATGGGGCTGAGCAGGGCCACATGGTCACGCAGCATCGGGTTGTCCCGCCACTTCTCGTGCGCATGCTGCTGCTGGTACACCTGCATGGGCGCACAGCCACAGCCACGGCAAACGCGGATGCATGGGATGGCGGTCATGTCAGAGCGGACCCACCTGGTGAAGCGGCACGCACTGGGTGAATCTGTCCCTGACATGTTCATGCGGATGCATGCTGCATATATGCGTAATGCAAAATATCTGAGGGCATGAGCAGCAGTAGCACGAGGCGGGGTTGGCGATGGGAGGGGCGGCAACCCTGATGGTGGCACTGAAATGCGCGTGCAACCTGAGCCGTGCAAATGCTTGCAGTGCGGTAACACATCCTGGACTCCTTGCTGAGGGTGCTGTCTCATCGACACGTCACCGCAACACATCAGGAGTGCATGGCTGTATGGTGGCATGACTGGGATTTCAGCATCACACCAGCCCGTCACCCACCGTGCGCATGGCGTCCTGCCCTGGCCCAGCGTCATCGAACGGAAACTTGCCCAGCAGCATGACGCACAGCAGCACGCCCAGTGACCACACATCCGCTTTGCAGCCATCGTACTTGGCCTCCTGCTTGTGCACCTTGGCGGCTGTCAGCTGCGGCGCCATATAGTCCGGGGTGCCTGTGGACAGCCGCGCACAAGAGCTGTTGAGCTGAGGGTGGTTGAGTGTTGAGCGCGCGGCACACAGTAAGACGAGGCCAGTGAATGAAGCTCTGGGCAAGCTGATAGAGCCCATACCCCCCCCACACACACAGGGTCCTGACAAGCACTGCCGTGTGCGCGTGAGGCATGCTGGGCGCCCGCTGGATGCACGCTCAAGGCAGCGCCCCGCACCTATGATTGTGTTGAAGCTCGAGTCCTCGCCCCAGCCGCGCGCAAAGCCGAAATCGCATATCTTTATGTAGGGCGGGTTGTGGTGCGAGAGCAGCGTGTTGTCCAGCTTAAGGTCCCGGTGTACTACATGGTGCTGGTGGCAGTAGTCAACCGCGCTGACCAGCTGCTTGAAGAAGTACAAAGCCTCGTCCTCCTGCATAAGCAGCCCGATGCCCCTGCAGGAACAGGTAATGGTAAGCACCACCCAGGTAAGCCTCCAAAGTAAAACGTCCAGCAGCTTGACCAGAACAAGCGTGGTGGTGGCGCCTGACCGCGCACGCAAGGCAAACACCACCCATGCGGCAGCACCCACCCTGTCTCCTTCCACTTCTTGGTCACATATTGGGTCAGGCTGCCTCCGGAAGCATACTCCATGACCAGCCCGAGGTAGTGTGATGTGAGGACGACCTCCTGAGGCGTGATGATGTTGATATGCCCCTCGCCGAGCTCCGACTGGATGCGGATTTCGCGAAATATCGCCTGCACCATCTTGGTGTGCAGAGGCAGCTTGACCATTTTCACTGCCCACAGGTTGCCAGTGCTGAGGTCCTGGGTGAGCCAGGTCTTACCCTCACAGCCTGCAAGGCAGCAGCAACTCTCCACTGCTTGGGAGCGGAACTAGTGCGCATAGCCTGGCAGCACAATTACATCAGGCTGGACGCACACAAGGTATACTTGGACATACCAACCCAGGTCAAGCACATACTCTGCTGTAATTTATCCTCACTGTCACACTGTGCAAATGCGGGGCATGTGTACAACACCAGCGTGCAAAGCGAAACCCTGCTGCTCACCTGAGCCAAGCACGGTCCGTACTTGGTAGACGGAGGCAAGTCCCTCAATGACTGAGCGGTTTGAGGTCCGAAAGCTGAGCTTCGACAATACGCTTTTGTGGTGTGCGGGATCATCCTTTTGCTGTGCAGCAGCTTGCTGCTGTTGCTGCGGTGCTGGTACTTGCTGCAAAGATGTTGTGCCGTTGGTGGGTGCAGCTGCATATGCAGCTGCAAACTGCTGCGGGGTGGGCCCGGTATCCGCCGGCGCCTCCTTCGAGACGCACGCTCCCATGCTGACAACAACGTGGAATGGCCACGCTTCAGTGTACCTCACGCCGCAATATAATCTTAGCTGCAGCTCAGCTAGTGTAAAACCTGCAGTACCGCTGGATAGAAGCTTGCTTCCACACAAGCTGGTCGGGTTCACGCGGTAACGCCACAGCGTGAACGGTTGGAATACGTGCTGTGCTATGGAAACGTTGTTGAAGCATCGTTGGAAATCTGAGCGTTCATGCCTGCTGAGTCAGTTGGGTAGGCAGCGCGGCCTGCGGGTAGGGGGCGGTTGTTGAAAGGGTCTGCAAGCTGTGGCACCCAACCATTGTGGAGGGCTTAAAGTTTGGGCACGGAGGTGCAGAAGCTTGATCAACCTGACTTGGAATCTATGATGCCGTGTGGCTGGCCTGATGTACGTGCAAAAGTCCACAAACCCATGTGAGGCATGTGTGCGAGTTTTGCGCCATCGCGAAAGTCGTTACAACAATGGCGAGCAAATCTGCTATATACTGTACACGTGATTAAGGGTCCTTGCATGCCCCTGTAATATGTGAGCTTCGTAACGCCCAGCAGTGCTCGGTATCTTGTCAAAACCCTTATTCTCCTTCAAGAGTAACACACAAGGGTGTGACAGTCGAAACGCACACAAGTAAGAGCATAACTGACCTGGAGGCCAACCAATACCTTACTGCTGCCTTACTGGGTGCATTGTGTCGTTACACTTGTAAACGGCAGTGGAATAGTGGCACGGTGGGCACTTGAGCACGCTGCTCAAGCTGCGGCCTTCGCACCCACAATTTGAGCACCGTAATAACTGGGCTCGCTTGAAGGGTTCCACTTGATATTGCACCCGATAGAGGGGCGTTGTTTTCCAGGTACCGGAACCCCACCAAGCGTGGCATCAAGCGCAGCACGCAGGTCCTGGCCTGCGCAGCAAGCCAAAAGGTGTTATGGTTTACTCCCACGCACTAATTGGTGCTGAGTAAGGCTTGCATCAAAACCAGCTAACAAGCAGGCATCAGCAACATCGTCGTGTACACAAGCTGTTGGCCTATGGACGCTGCGACAGCGGATCAAACACGGTCGGTGGTGGCGGGCGCTGCCGTGCCGCTCACCTGTGGGGACCTGTGGCGGGTCCTGCTTAGGACGCGTGGCGTCGTACTGGCCGTGGTAGGTGAGGCGCTGCTCCTTGTCAAACACGTAGAACTCAGGCGTGCATGCAGCCCAGTACGCCTGCGTGAACCGAGCAATAGTTCAGCTGCAGACATGCACCAAATCCACAGGGAAACATGCATCTCTCTTGCCAGTTGTAGCTCAGGTGCTGCATGCAGACGCGTGATGCTGCTGACATGGTGAGAGCCACTTCAAGCAAGCTGTGATGCAGGGCTTCCAATGCACACGCCACCCTCCCCTCAAGATCATGCATGCATGCATACACGCATGGCAACGCGCCTCCCCGGCTCCCATGCATGACGCGCAGAGGATGTCACACCTTAGCAACGTCCTGGGTCTCATCAAAGAGGTAGGGAAAGTCGAACCCTGAAGGCAGAGCATAATGCAACGTCCATGTGGGCCTTTTAGTTTTAGCCGGCACAACCATACCAACTCGCATGCCATCACATGGTTGCACGGGACCTCACACACACAGTTCATAGTCCACTATCCCCACATCAACACAACCCATGTGCTGCTCACCATACTTCTTCGCATCCTCTGCCATCTTCTCGGGACCATCCTGCATGGGCAGGGTGCAAGAGTTGGGCAAGGATGCAAGCACTGTTATGAGGGCTATGCAACGCTGCTGGACGTCACACCTGCTGCCTGCCCAAATCCTGCATTGCCACTCCAGAGTCCTGAACCATTGGAGATAGCTGCCCAGCTGAGTTGGGGCATGCGTAGGCTGCTTGGAGCACTGCATCAGGCATGAACTTGTCCGCTCCATCCATGGCCTTCGTTTGCATTGGCTTCTTCTTGGGCTGCTGCTGCTCAGCCTTATGCCAGTTATGGCTGCGTGGCCTATCTCTCGCCCTGATAGGAAATGTGGTGCACGCCTGAGGGTGTGCCGGTGTGTGCCGGTGACACAGCATCTGTACGCACAGGTATGCTAAATGCACTCGACAGTGCATGTTGCAACCCTGGTACGCCAAGCATGGCATGGCCAGCAGCACTTGCTTGCCCCTCACGCAGGCTTGAGTAACTGGCAATTTCGACCATACACATGACTCCGAAGCAAGCGCACACACCCGGATATGAGCCTCTGGCCTGCCCTGTCCCGATCCGAGCCTCTGGCTACTGGTCTGGGAGGTGTAATCTCAGGCCGTGTCTCTCTCTCTCACCTGTGGGTGGGTCTTGATTGAGTTGGAGGAGATGGCCACCACCTTGACTCCCTTTGCCGAGTACTCCTTGGCGAGCGCGGCAAAGTCCTCTGCATGCAGTGCGGGGTGTATCAAGTAAGTGCGTCCGCCAGCAAACACATCCAGGGCGTGCATTTCATGACCCTTCATGCAGCTAACACAGGCTATGCAAGCTGCACCGTCACTAACCGGACTGTATTTCATTTCAATCGTACGCCCAAGGCCACAACGCATGCACTGGTTCCCTGTGTTACGTTGAGTGGAGGCCGGAGTCGAGGGACCCCAACGGGTTGGGCGGAACGGGGGCGGAACGGGGGGGAGGGGACTGTGGCCTGGGCTGTGGGGTGCAATTTCATATCCATCAGGGTGCTGACCGCTATGCGGTGCGTATGTAGGATCCTGGAGAGCACAATCACTGTCTTTAGTTCGGCCAAAAGCTGGCCAACCGCTAGTTTCATCCACCTTCACCCCAATCCACGCAAACTGCAGCAAGCCACTGGGTGACGTGCATGCGATGGCTGTCTATTACTAGTCAGTTTCCTATCCTGAGTTGCAAGCGGGCATCAAGGGCTCGCTGGCATGCGATATACCAGTACCAACTCAGAACCTCACCCTTCAAGTGAACAACGTATGGGCCTGCATAACCAAACGCAGCAAGGAGAATGCAGTGACACAGGTGTTCAGTGACAGTGACAAAAAGTCAGCCCTACGCTGCAACACTCCAAAATCGTCAGCATTATGCAGGCCGGGCTTACAATGCACGCAAAGGAACGTGACCAGCAGCGCCGATGCACCCTCAAAGTCAGATAGCTTGACAATATTGCCAGTTTTGGCGTCCGGAAGCTGCAGAGCAGAGGCAGCAACACAAACTGAGAGGACCCAGCAAAGCCAAAAAGTTCATCATCAGTTTTACCAGCGCGGATTCACAACCACCTACGCGGTAGATAAACACCACTCACAGCAAAGGCCGGCGCTTTTGAGCCAAGTGGCAAGTCATCTTCAGAAACTGACTGTGTCTTGGCTCGGCATTTGTGGAGCGGGGCACGGCGAATTGCCAACGTGCGCTGGCCTACGCCCCCCAGAGGGCTGCGCAGCTTGGCAGACAAAGACATCGCCCCGTGTGTGCAAGCCAGCACAGTGCAAATACAAGACACAAAGTGGCTAGTCCCCCTTCTTGACCTCAGAAGAAGAGAAGAGTGCCCGAATGCCGAGGTCAGGTTCAGATGCTGCATCAAGCCGTGTATGGTATGAGGGCACAACAGGCACGCTCAGACAGTGCAGCAATATTTGTAGCATGTCCTGGTATGCCAAAGCATAAGTAGCTGTGGTATTGATTCCTGGCCTGTGACAAGTCAGGCTGTTCAATCACGCAGCTGTCTGTCTCCACTACACTGCGCCGGACGGTGTGGCCGTCACACCGTGTCTGCAGTAACAATGCTGGGCTAAATTGTAAATCCGAGCCTGGCCGCTTTGTGTTGGCGAGTGGAGGGGACGTCCATGGTGATGGCAACCCACAACACAGCCCTCGCTCACATCAGCGTCCATGACCAAGCGGCTGGCGGAAAGAAGCAGTTCCAGTGCAAATTGGACAGCCTGCTTGCGGCCATGAGGTATGGTCAAGGGTTGTTGCGCTTCAGGATTGATTGTTAACGTGCCCAGTCCGTGTAATCGCTTGCGTTGGCCCCTTCTCATCCCAGGTACTTTCAAACTCATTTGAGGGACATACCTGAGGGACAGGACGTCAATATTGCTGTGCACTGTGACTGCACCATTTTTGAGTGGCTGCTGAAGTATGTGGAAGGAGTCAACACGTTGGTGGCACACTGCAGCATTCAAGTGTGCGTGCCGCTCCTAATATCGTCACATTTCCTTATGGTGAGACCCCAATCCATTTTCCTGCTCTTTCAGTCACTGTTATCATGTGATGTCTGTGGCCTGAGCAAGCTCTGTGCGGCGTCGTTGACTGCAGATGGAGGGCCTTGTGCCGAACATAGTTCAGTATATCGCTGGGCACCTGCTAGACGTCGTTGCAATTCACAAGGAGCTTGGGTCTTTGCCCCTGGAGCTTTTCACACTGCTTGCAAAGGTAGGGTTGCTTCCACACACTGGTCGTCGCTTCGCATGGCCCCGAAACTGTTACAAACTGTTGGGTCTTCCTTGCGATTGACCAGCGCAGGCTGTGTCAGAGGACACTCTTGAACGCCTGCTTCTCAAGGCCGGGGAATGCTCGGGGGACTCAAAGAATGGGTGAGCATGTCATGATGGGTTCCCCTGTCCACGCGTCAATGTGGGCAGCACGAACCAGGAAGAGCGGGAAAGCCGGCAGCTGCATGCAAGCCGATACGCACCGTGCTTGCCAACACACATTTGCATTCAGTCTTGGCACCACACGCAGCGGCGCACGCACATACGCGGAGGCTACGCTGTACACGTGAAAAAAGGTTGTATCCCCTTTCCCCATGCACCTGCCCCTGACTGGTCGTTCAGGCTGCAGGACCTGGTCAACAAGCTGTACAAGTACAAACTGGAGGCCTGCCTTAAGGACCTTCACACCACGCTGTCACGATGCATGCTCTGCGCGCAGCTTTTCTCGCTGGCAGACCGGCCAAGGCTGCATTGCAGTGCGGCGGCGGCTGCAGAGGCGGTTCCTGCCAACCTACGGTATGCCGCTAGATTCGTGCATGCCCGTGTATGTGTTAGGTCAGACTCCCGCGGCGCCAATCACTTTCGTGTATGCCACGCTGCTGCATTGTAGCACATGTGTACATTTCGTGCATGTGGCTCAAAAGAGCGTATGCACAGGCGCATGTCGTTGTTCCACAGCCTTCGCGTGTGCCTGACCTGATGCTTGCTAAGGGCCACAGCGGCTATACAGCTGCTGACCTCCGTTGCCTGCCTGGCCTTTTGCATATGCGTATATGGCCTGCGCCTGCGCAGGGGCCGGCCGCCAGGCCCTGGGCAGCACCTGGTGGACGTGTCGTGGCGCCTGCAGGACCACCTGGCCTCACTGCGTGCCCAGCACGTCAGCTGGCGCAGCATCTACTGGCACGCGTGGGGCTTGGCGCATGTGGCGTACTGCCACCACTGCATGCAGCACTTCCCGCTGGCTGACCTCGGGGGCTGCGCGTACCACCCGCGCGCGCCGCTGTTCCTGGCGGGCCAGGTCAGCGGGAGCTACCCGTGCTGCGGGGACGCGGCGGGGCGCTCGGGCAGCGTGCAGCAGGGCGGCTGCTGCAAGCGTGACCACCAGGTGCGGCCACGTGCGTGCGTGCGTGTGCTTGCAGACCAGTGGCTCATGTGGCATGTGTGAAGCCAGAGAAGTATTGCCAGGCTGACAAGTTGTCAGGTCACTGACAGTTTTTGGCAGCATGGTTGGCACCTGGGTGAGGGGTTCAGCGTGCGTGAATAAAGTGTTGCCATGGATGGAGGGGGGGGGGATGTGAACGCGCACACGTGCATTTGACAAAAGTGCTGTTGGAATGATGATTTCACGTTCCAGAGGGCTCGGCTTGGTGTGTGCCAGCGTGTCCTATGCAGCCTGCCGCGGCCAGCAAGAGGGCCCCACGGGCTCAGCACAGTGGCGCCTTGTGCCACTTGGAGTGGCTGTGTGGCTGGGCAGTGTGTGTTTGAGACGTGTTGTGTGTGCGGGTATACATGCAGGGTCCAAATGTACTAGTACGATAGCACCTCTGAGGACCTGTATCCTGGACCTGTATTGTAACCAAACGACGCTGAACATGCAGGTGGCTCCAAGCACGGTCTGCTCATCGTCCTCCGTCATCAGCAGCACGCGAGGTGCAGCACCCGTACCTGAGGGCCACGACGCAACGCTGCAGGCGTGTACAACGGCTCGCAAGTTCCGGGGCGCCATCGGTGACGCCTGCAACGCGGTGGCGGGTGCCATGCGGCCTGGCCCAGAGCGCAGCACCGCTGCCGCCACGCAACGCCCGGGCCCATCAGTGCAATCTGCCTCCCTGGTCCGCGGCTCGCTCAGCGCAGCAATCAGAGGGGCAGTGCAGCAGCAGCAACAGCAGCAGTCGTGGCAGCAGACGGCTGTGCCGGCGCAGCCAGCAGGCAGCAGGCGCCGCCGGCAGGACGATCCGCCTCCCTTGCCAGAGCTGCCTGCGGCGTTGGTGGAGGCTATCGTAAGGCGACAAGCGGAGCTCAAGCGACAAGCGGAGCAGCAGCAGCAGGGTGGCCATGCGCATTCGCAGGACGCGCAGGGTGAGCCGGCGGCTAGTGAGCCGGCCGGCCTTTCCCCGTCCCCGGCATACAGCAGCTTCAAGGTCAGTGGCGGGGCGGCACCTAGCGAGGGGCCGATCAAGAGCTGGACGGGAGCCGGCGTGGCACCTCTGGCATCAACAGCACGACCCGGACACACGGAGCTGCCGCACAGACACGCTGCAGGGTCCATGCAGCGTCAGCTGTCAGCAGGCCTCGTTGAAGCCGGGCAAGCGTGCAAGGCAGGTCGTCGCAGCGATGACGGCGGCGGCCGTCGTGGCCCTTCCCAGGATGGTAGCACAAGCGGTCAACACCTAGGTGTGCCAGGCGCCCACCCACCTTGCCATCCACGGCACCAGCACCCGCAGCTGCAGTGCCATGGCGGCGACGGGCACGTGTCGAGCAGGCGCGCGACCGGGGCGTCGGACATGGCGGCGCTTGCGGCAGAAGTCGTGCGGCGCCTCAGCGTCAGCGCTGCCCCCAGCAGAGAGACCTCCGGCTACACCACCTCGGTGTGCGCCAGCGCAGGCACCACCACGACCGGCATGCTGACGATGCTCAGCAGCAGCGGTGCGGGGGAGGACGCGCTCGTCGCCCTGGAGGACTCGTACGCGTGTGCCTGGCTGATGGAGTCCCTCCCAGGAGCGCCAACAGCTGATTCGCTCCAGGGCGACCCAGGCAGTGGCGATGATTGCGCTGCGGTGCACGCGCCTTTGCCTAAGCCAGGTGGGCGACTGGGCTCAAGGGACCAGGGCGGAGGTGTCGATGCGCTGCTAGGCGGTGCTAGCAGTGCCGGGGCGCGTGCGGGGCGCCCTATGGTGCTGCGCCCCTCACTGGTCCTGAAAGAGCGCTTAGTGCAGCACACTGCCAAGGCGGAGCTGCAGGACCCTGAGCGCGCCCACGCACCCAGCTCCCCACCTTCCCCGCACCGGCCAGATTCCAACGACCAGCAGCCGATGGCTCCCGCCAACGCTGGTCTTTGTAAGTGGGCTGGCGATACGGACAGGGAGGTTTACCAACCCGTGTCACCGCCGCCCATACAAAGCCACTGCGACATCCAAGACATGCATGGGGTGGTGACCACTGGCAGACAGGGCGAGCCAGGCGCTCAAGCCGGGGGGAACAAGGCAAGCGGTCATGCAGCCGGGGAGCCCCGGGCGCAACAGCGCGAGGATTGCCGCGACGGCACTGCCGCACGCGATCCCTGCGCGGTCAGCAGAAACGTCGCGATGCCCGGTCGCAGCCAGACGCTGAGCAGCCGTGCTGCGACGTCTTGCACCAGCGCTGCTGCCCCTGCTGCAGCACCAGCGCCCCCGGAGCCATCGGCCAGGACCGCATCGTTGCTCCACGCCCACATGCAGCTGGTGGATGCCTACAAGACGCAAGCTGTGATCTCGCCCCGGCCGGGCGTGCCAATGGTGCCGCTCACCGCGCTAACCTCCAGAGCAGAGGCCAACATGCGTGAATCTGCCTGTGTGGGCGCATGCGGGCTGTCGGGCGGCGGCAGCAGTGGCAGCACTGTGGCGGCATTCTCTGTCAGCGCCGCCGGCAGCGGTGCTTCTGTACGGCGTGACCGGCGGCTTCGCATGGAGCTGCTACATGAGGACGATGTGAGTGGCGCTGTGACGCGCGAGTGTGAGCTTTGCACCCAGCGCGGTTGTTACTGGTGGCGGCTGGTGAGGGGAGCTCCCCATGTCAGTAGTGCTGCAAGCCTTATCAGCAGCGGATCAGCACAGCACAGCAATGGTAGACCTGCATCAAACTCTATGTAAATGTTGCAAGACACGCTTACCTTGATGGCTTCAGCTGCAGTTATCACCAACGGCTAATTCACCGCCTAACAATTGCCAACTTTTGCATGTACGCTTTCCCCACCTTGCCCTCTGTGCCCGCCCGCCGGCGCAGATGCAACGCATGGAGCTGCTGGTCCAGCACCTCACCGCATGCCGCCCCTCCCAGCGCTCGCTCGGCGCCGCTGCAGGCTCTTCAGCTGGCGCGCCGACCAGTAGCAGCGCTGCAGCGCGCGGGCCCGCACCCGCGTCGCACTCCTCCCGGCACCCCCCACATCAAGAGCCCCACAGGCGGACGGACGCTGCCCGCAGCGCAAGCAACAGCAGCAGGCAGCGCAGCGGATCTGCCAGCCGCAGCGTGAGCGGCCTGCGGGCGCGCGGTGCTGTGGCTGCGCATGACCCGGATGCGTGGGTTGGGCACAGCATGCCGACACTTGCTTACACTGCGGTCAGGTCCACGTCTGCCCCAAGGGGCAATGCGTGTTGATAGATGCACGAGCAAGGCAATTGAATGAATGAGAGCAGCTGGTGTGGGGGACTGAGTTTGTGCGTCGGGATGCGTGTGGGGGGGCGTATGGCCTGCCAATGGATGTATTGTGCTGACTTGACGCCTGGTCAGGATGGCATGGTGTTGGCCGGAATTCGACAGGCAGCAACGATGCGTTGAGTTTGAGGGATGTACACAGCCCAACATGCAATTAACGAAGAGGACACGGCACTAAGGAACATGTTTCGTTCGCTTGCAGGCTGATGGAAATCAATTGTAGAACCGCCCGCAGGGCAATGCCGGATGCAGCCTAATAGGTATCACCATGCGTCAGTTGTGATGTGGGATTGTGGGCAGTCGGTGTCATTGGCTGACTTGCTGCCACACGCCATCAGCGGTCTCCTTCCACAGCGTGACCGTGTTGCTCCCGTCGGACACCGCCAGGATGTCGCCCGTCACCGACCAGCTGACGCGCCACACAGGCACCTTGAAGTCGTGCACAAGCTTCTTGTCCCAGCCGCCTGTGGTGCGCTCGGTCCACACAAACACCTGACCGTCCTGCCCGCAGCTCGCAATCGAGTTCTTCGGCAACCCCAAGTTGGGTGCCCACGCTCCGTCGCGCACCCAGTCTGTATGCCCCTGCAGGGCCTCCTCCTCCTGCCAGCCCATTTCCCCAAAGCTCCATACCTGCAGAGACAGGATACAGTAGAGCGCTTAGGCCTAAAACATAGGTGCCTTGTTGATCAAAGTTTATGGGGAAAGATGTGTAAGCGTTGATTTGAGCACCAGCACAGGAAACTTCACAGGAAACTTACTCGCAACGTGTTGTCGCACCCAGCAGTGACCAGTCGCTTCACCAAGCTCTGCACTGGCTTGCCGGACACCAAAGCACCTGCTGCATGTGCCGGCGCCCATGATACCGCTGTGCACCCGACCGAGTGGCCTCCAGGCAGCTGTACAACAAGCAAGGGAAGTTGTGTGTATATGTTTAAAGTGAGGCACGGTCAAGGGCGCAAAGTGTACAAAGCAAGTTTCTTGGGAGGGGCGTAGCACGTACAATCAGCGCTCACACGTTCAACAATCCCCAAGACCTCACCTTGGTAGTCTCCCAAGTTCCATCAGCTTTGTACTCCAGAACAGCAACGCTCCCATCGCTCGACGCTGTCGCAAGGATTAGCCCCAGGTCGTGAGGCGCCCAGCAAATGCTGTTGACCGACGCTGTGTGCAAGCTGGGTGGGGTGATGTATACCTGCACAGCCATCAGAGGCAAACAGCTCCAAGTGTAAGCATTACGATACAATACAAGAGAGCAGTCAGCGTGTGGCACAACGCATCCACGCATGCCTGAGCGTACCTGCGTCCACTGGTTGTCTGCGCCCTCCTTCCACACGATCACACGGTGATCAAAGGAGCATGATGCCAGTACAGGTCCGAACTTCGGGTGTGCCCAGGACACCTGCCAGACAGGCCCCTCGTGCCCGCGTAGATCGGCAAGGTGAGCATGATGGTCACCCACAATGTCAAAAACTTTGACAGTTCGGTCTGACGAGCAGGTCGCGAGGCGACGACCGTAATAGTCCAGCTGCGCGTCGTGGACCATGTCCTGATGACCGCTTTCGAACGTGGTCGCGGCCATGCTTCCTGACAAGGGCAAGTCCCCACGGCTATTTGCCCTCTTGAGTGTCAAGTGCGAGTGAGATTGAAGGAGCCTCAAACGAAGCGCAGGTACAAGTAGTTCGATGTGACTATTTGAACAGGAGTGAGAGTATTAGGACAATACTGCACATACGGTGTGATACCCCCATCTACCCATCACCGTGTCGTCGTCGGCAGGGCCCAAAATCTGTGGCATCCCCCGCCTCTGACATGCCATCCATGGGTGCAAGTAATCAAGCGGAGTAGCACTTCAAGAAGCTTGTGCAGGCTCTCAGTTCACGCCGTCTGCCTTACCAGGTTTCGGCGCAACTGCCAACACGCACTGTGTGCTGTAGCAGTCTGGACACGCTTAAGCCTCCAGCGTGCGAACCGTGCAAGGCACATGACAACACAAGTAACCCAAGAATGAGCATGCCGAGGTGGTTGTACCCCACTTTGGGCGAGGTGAACTGACGCTGTTCCGATGAATGATAACGAACAGCCCCGCTCCCGCAGCCTGTGCAGCAGCAGCAGCAGCTGGCAAACCATGGAAGCACCCTGCTGGTTGGCTTTGTCTGGTACCGGCGCCACAAGGCCGGGCAAACTGGAGGGCACCTGGAAATTCACCTGGAGCATGCTGGTCGTGGCAGGCCACCATCACTCACTACCTAAAGGCCTAAACAAAACAAACACAAATAATGGCGGACCCAAACGGCTTGCTTGGAGTACCATTCATAGGCCTGGATGCAGCGGTCCTTGCAGCGTTGCGGTACGGCGACATGACAGGCAACAGGTAGAGGTTTGTGTCATTATCCTTTGACCTTGCCCTTCAGCTACCAGAGTAAACGCTGCTCTATGCATACTTGCCCTTACAGCGCTTAGCTACCACCACACCCACCCAGAGCCTTTGTACTCGTGTCTGCTGGCTGCTGCATCGCCCGTCCATCTGCTGCTGGCACCTACCAGCGCTGAAGCGTTGGAACCCTGGCTGTGGTTGAGCAGCACTTCAAGAACGCAATATGGACATGACAACTACCAGCGGAGAAGACGTTGTTATCCCAGTGCTGCATCGTGCTGCCTTTGAAGGTATGCTTCGGCAGCGACTGCCTGCCAGGCAGCAGGTGGCAGCCTTCCTGACGCGACAGCCCCAGCCCTCAGGGCCATGGCTGAGGCACAACCTGGCTCTTGAATAAACGCTGTGTACTATTTTGTTCTTGATTCCGTTAACAAGTTTCTCTGTTTAGGCTGTTGCCGCAAGGTGTGTCAGCCACGCCAATGGAAAGACACACGCGTCCGGCAGCACTGGGTGGTTGGCCACCGGGGAGGGGGAGGCTGTGCCTTGCCAGCATGAGAACCCAACGTATGTCTTGACCTGCACTTTGCCACTCCCCTCTGCCGGCGTGTGCCTGCTGGTGTGCCACAGGCAACATCGCGCTTGTGGAGGTGCTGCTGCGGTCGCAGCACAACGTCAACGCCGAAGCGGTGCTTGTGAACAAGGCTGGGCAGAAGATGCGGGGGGTAAGGCAGCACAAGAGCATGCCGCCCCTGAGTCCAAGAGCTTGACGTGTTCTGCCTGCTGCCGAGTGTTGTCGTTGCCAGCTTTGGACCTACGCACCACAACTGCATGCACCTTGTGTGTGACACGGACTGGCACCTCCTTCGGACTTGACACATCTCTGCTGTACTAGCTGTCCTGCTTTCAGCCATGCGTGTCTAACCAGGGGTGCCCAGTGGATTCACCTGCACCGCACACCGCTGCGTACCCTTTTAACCAGGTTCTAAGCAATACATGTATGGTCGCATGTTGCCTAACCCATGTGTCAAGTATGCTTCAACGAGAAGGTTCTGCTGACCTGCGTCACTGGCCCCCCGTCTACGCTGGGTCTGCTTGGCAGGTCACGCCCCTGTACGTGGCTGTGCAACAGGATGATAAGGCGCTCATCCGGATGCTGCTGGACCATGGCGCTGACCCACATGTCACGGCCGTCACCGAAAGCGGCAGCAGCTGCACCGCTGCAGGACTGGCCTTGACAAACGTGAGCACACAGGCTGGCAGCGGAGCATGTGCTGCGCTGTATCGGTTTCCAACATGCAAGCATGCAGCGACTTTTGGGTTGTCTGACTTGCCCCCATATGCAGAGATGCTCGTGTCGGTGTACGAGGCATCCATGTCGGCCTGCTGCAGGTCAGCAGCATAACACCATGCGGTTGCGCTGCTGCTGGTGCTGTGGTCTACTGCTGCTGCTGCCGACCGTAGGCAGCTCTGTCGAGGTATGCTGTGAACATCAACGTGATTAAAAAGCTCAATCGCTGCATGTGTGTGTTGACGGTCTGCTGCTGCTGCAGCTGAACCTGAAGTTGTGGTGGAGGCTCAAGAGGAGTTCTCCCTCAGCTCAACACACCGCGCTGGCCAAATCACCCTCCAGCGGACGGATTGCCAGCAAGCGGGCGGTCAAAATTAACCAGGTGGTGTCATGGCACGACAACAGCGCCTTCACAAACGCCGCCTCCCGGGACGCACCGCAAGCAAGGATCTGAAGCAAGGGCGGCTCCAACGCACGCCATGCCTCAGCAGCAACACCGTCCGTTGCTCAGAAAGCTGCAGAGCGGGTATCGCACATATGTTGGCGCAGCTGGTACCGATCATCGCCACGGGCGCGCACATACGGTAGTCACGCCCACACGTTTTGCCCGAGGGCATGCTGATTGTATAAATGATGAATTGCTGTTCAGACGGTACAGCCTACCTAGCGTCACGTGCTTGCTACTCAAATACGGTACATGCTTAACTCGCCTGGAAGCGGGGAAATGCGGTAGGAACTGCCTGCACTGTTGTTGCATTGGCCTACATAACTAACTACGGCATTTCGCACATATCAACATGTATGCTGTTCACAGATGTCCAATCTCAAACTGTGAAACTGCCCACGTGAACATGATGTCAGCCCCGCTAAATCCATTTTGGCTACATTATGCGTCGTCCCGTGAGGTCCCGTAATGACGGGATCCGAATTGGTACAGCGCACCAAGGCCTAGAAGTCTATTCCCCATACACATATACGTGGTAACGGCCGCAGTGTAAGGTGTGCAACGGGTGCTGAGGACGGCGTTCAATGTGACGAGGCGCGTGCCCTTGCAATTCGCGGGCTGATGCACTTGGCGACTGTATGCAACGCGGCGGTAACTCTCGTTATGGTCGTGCTCCTGCATCACTGGCACACAGTAGCGCACGTTGCAGGCGGCAAACCTGTGGCTGTGCAGACCCGTCTATAATATACTGCTAATCATACTGATCCTCAAGCGCCTCCCGCGTGGCGTTGTAATTTGTAAATCCCGTACCCTGCCTGCCTGCAATGTCACGTGCGTGCTTGATGGTTAGCTACGTAGCGCCGGACAGGATGCCACCATGCACCCCGGGCGACGCGTCGAACGAGTGGCCGTCCCGCTCCTCCACTCCTAGTGCTGCCGTCATGCTCCTGCCAGACCTGGTGACCTCATGCGTGCCGGCAGCCGCCCCCATGGCCCTCCTGCTGTTCGTTCCTGTGCCTGTCCTCGATGCGGTGGAATCGCGATTCCCGCCCTCAGCGTCTGGGTTGGGTGCGGGCCCGCTGGTGCTCATTGGCAGGCGGAACACCCTGCATGCAGAGCGCAGGCGGGCATTAGGAGCAGTGAACAAGATGGGTGGAGCCCGAGAGGGCTTCGGCTTTGACTTTTTCAGTTTTGAGACCTCAATGTGTGCCAACACCGCCCTCATGCAGCGTACCCAAGCTTTGACACCTCAAAGCGGCTGCTAGTCCCGCAGCTGCGTTGACACATGCAGCCTGCCTTGCAACCTGTCTTGACATGCAAGGCGGCTGCTGTCACCAGTCAGGTCACGGCGGAGGCTAACAGCAAGGCAGCGGCACGACCAAGTGGATATCATGCAGGAGGTCAAACCCATCGCATGCAAAGCAGCAGCTTGTGCATGGCCAGCAGCACAAACAAAGCTCTCACCGCCGAAACAGCGCTCCAAAATTTGCCCCTATCAGCGCCTTGCCGCCGCCGGCTGATTGTTCGCCTGGAGGCGGATGCGGATCCATGGCGTGCTGCTGATGCGCTGCCGGCAGCGGCGCCAGCGCCTGCTGGGAGGACAGAGACTTGCTTGCGTCAGTCATGTTGCCGCTGATGCGAAGTGCCATGTCGGCGCTCACCCTCCGTGAGGCAAACGCGTGGTCCCCTGATGACGGCGCACGCGCCCGTGCCGCGCTTGTGGCTTGGTGATGGCGGCTGCGTACCAACCCGGGCTCGGTGGCGGACCCGCTGCTCTGAGGTGCCGCGCTACTTGCGCTGCTTGCTGCAGCGTTGGCTGAGGCGCTGGCGTGACGCGTTGGGCAGGATGCTGCTGCGTCAGGATGCAGCTGGGGATGAGGACACAGCGATGACGATGGAGGGTGAGGGTGCAGCGGGTCCTGCTGCTGCTTCAATAGCGATGGTGACGCCGGCACATCCCCAGCTGCAGGGACAGCCTGCGCCGGTGCTGTGGTGGGATCGCCCCAAGCTGCTTGTGTTGCTGTGCAGCTGGTGGTGGTGCCGCGCCGCTTCATGGTGACGTGCTGCTGGAAGAGCGACGGGAGCGGTAGGCTCATCGCGACCTCTCCGTCTGCAACGGCAACATGATAGCCTGAGGCGCTTCTCGCAGCCTTAGTGGCAGCGGCTGCCACTGCCTTGTGCTGTACCTCAGAAAATGAGCTCATGCTCAGCTCTGGCACTGTACCAGTGCTCCTGGGTGGACGCGGACAGTCGAAGCTGCGAGTGCCGCGTCGACTATTCGTGAGTGGCGTGCCTGGTTGTACTCTGGGTGGTTGTGAAGTTGCACTGAGCAAATATTGCATGCCTGGGTAGAATGTGGTGGCGTGCAGCGCCATCCTGCTGAGAGCTGTGGCTGACAAGCACGAGCCCGGTGGCGAGGGTTCGTCGTTGGCTGTCGATGGGTCGTTTGCGCCATTATTGCTGTAGCTGCTAAGAGAAGGCGAGGGTGCTCTATTTCCCGTATCAACCTCGCCAATTCGAATAATTGCAGCATACCGTACCTGTTGTGCACAGCATCAGCAGTTCAGCACGAAACCAAACGGAACCAGAGCAAGCACGTTGCCCACAAGTTCAGCAACTGGTCTAAAGCCTTGATGGTCTAAAGCCTTGAAAGCCAACAAGTCACCGTTTTCGTGGTGATAGGACAGTCCTATGGTAGGCCATACCTCAGGTTCAGCCCAGACATCGGAGGGCAAACCGGTTCGCCGCCTGGAAGTTGACAAGCACTGTTTGAGTGCGGCTCGAGGGCGCTGCGTGAATCACAAAGACATGCAACACAATCAAAATTGTGCATGTTGGGGTTAGTTCATGCACGCGTAAGGGATGACAGGGAGCGTAGTCAATTGGACTCCGCAAAGGACTGCAGCAAGGCGAACTCAACTATGCGACCCACCTTCACTGCCTCAAACAAAATGTCAGGAGCACGATGTAACGGGTCTGCTGCATCTGTTTTGTTAGGAAACGATGTACAGGTCCAGCGCACCATTTCCATCGCACGCACCAGATAGAGAGCAAGAAAATGTACAGCGTTTCTCAATGCTGGACAGCAAGGCATATACATTAGCCAGTGTACACGGATTAACGCCTTTGACACAGGGCCACAGTGGTCATGTGTGCGCTCTACTGCCCGGCATTCAACTTCCCTGTGGGGTCTACTGATGTCTGAAAGCTCGCAAGTCCACTGCTTCCACTTCCTCCGCTCACCTTCTTGCACCGCAACAGGCTCATGATCGGCAACCTTAATGTGCTGGCTTCCAACCAATCGAGATGCAGTGAGCAAGCTCTCGAACTCCAAGAGCGAGTCCTCTACGCGGGCGGTGTCAGAAACAAACGTCTCGAGCTGAGCACAGGTTGATGCAATGACGAGGCTCGCCCTCCGCGCCTTACTGCTTGGCACAGTGAGCTGTGGAAGTGCGGCGCTGTGCGGCGACATGGGTTGAGTAAGGGATGTTGGCGACGCCTTCATGAACACCTTCAAGTGAGCCGCCGTGACGTCGTGCCTAAACAACGACAAAAGCACTACCACAAAAGCTTGTATAGCGAGTTCAATAGCGGCGTCAGCAGTTCCACCCAATTATGGTGGTAGACTTGGGCTTGCTGCAATTTACTTTGTCAGTCCTTGGACACTTTGGCGATACGGTGCGATATCGTTTTGATTGCGATACTTGACATTCACACAAACAGGCTTTAATCATACCGCCTGCCTTCATTGCCAAAGGCGTGAATTATCCCTATGAAAGGCATGCTGACGTCCGCACCTGTACAGAGGTGCTTCCATCATGTTAGCGCATACGCCACACTTTGCCCACTTTGCCCAGAGGTGCAAAGCAGGCATACGCAAAAGCGCTCACCAGCACCAGCACATAAGTTGCTCTACCCTAACCACACCATACTCTGCAGGTGCCCACTGGAAAAGCTGGCTCTTCAAGGACCTTGCACAAACCTGTGGACAAGCAACTGGCCACAGGTTTCTCGGCAGGTTTCTACGGTATGCAAAACACCTCACCGCCAAATACCTGGCTGCATACCCAGTTAAGGTATTCGAGATGCTAATATGGGCCTTGATGTTGCACAGCCGATTTCGTGCTGGTGATTACAGTACTTGCCAGTCCCCACATGGTCCGACAGACACACATGTTCAACACGGTGAAAAGGTTTCTACAAATGCCTATCACTGACGACCACAGGCATGCACCACATACAGCTCAGTTGGTGTACAGGCCCCTGTGTGCCACCCACAAGCCTGCATGCTGCATGCAGTAGCGGTGTGTGGGTTTGGTAGGTGTGGGCAGGGGCGGCGGGGAGGCGGTCCAGGCGCACGAGGGGGAGGGGCCCCGGTTGTGCCTAGCGCATGACAAACTCCCAAGTGGCCATGCTTAATTTGTTTTCATGCAATCTGCAGTGATTCGTGGAACCTAAAATGCTCTGTATGCGGACGAATGTCGTGCGCCACAATCGTACACGTGATGTGCGATGGGCACGCACAAACGCTGCATGCAGGCATGTTGGCAACCAGCCAGGCCGGCAACCGCTATCAAGCAAGCCATGCCTGCTGAGCTGCCGTGCACACGTGCTGCATGTGAAGCTGCACAGGCCCCAGGAAACGAGCGCGCTCAGGGGCACGCAGGGGCGCGAAATTCGCAAGGGCTCCAGCGGGGTCATGCAGAGAGAAGCCTATCGATTATCCTGCGCCATGCATGCACTCATGCTGCGTCTGTACCCCCAAAAAGCCACGCGAGTGCAAGAACGTGCTGGCACTATTAGGCAGTGTTCCACTCCAACGGACGCACCGCTCGGAGGAGGGCAAGCACAAAGGGAAAAGGGAGCCAGGGGGGGCAAGTAAGCGTTCACTCGAATCTCTCACCGTAAAGGCGTCACGTTCAGGTTGGCTCAAGAAAGGGCGGGGATTTGCCCCAGCCTGCATTGCACCTGCCTCACCCCATCAGCATGAGGTGATGTGGCAGCATGCCTCATTGAGGCGGATGAGGCTAATTATACTGTAACGCGCGACTGGTGTGCCGCTGCTGCAAAGCGATGGACGCGACTACATCCACCCGCCAGCTTGCATGCACGGGCAGTTGGGCATGCACCGCACATACACAGGCATGTACTGCAGGTAACACAATGCGGAAGACCGCTATGGCTCGAGACGCCACTGAATGTCAAGGAAAAAGCCACTTGACGTGAATCATTATTCACATGCATGCAACGAGCACTGGTATGTCATTTGGCACAATTGTGCTGCATGCAGTGCCGCAGAGTTAACACCGGCAGAACAGAAGGCATGGGAGGCAGCGTTTGTGACACATCGATGCGGGTGCGTGTGAAAATCCTGTAACATGTTCATGTGCAATGCCGCTCAGGGACTCAGACTCAAGACTCCTCCGCTCAGCTCCTTGCTTTGAAAACTCACGCCATGTTAGGCCCCACAGTGCCGGAGTCATGCTGTACAGAAGCTCAATCCATCAGTCTGCGCGTGCCCAGATGTGTGCCTACTGCAGAGCCCAAGGCACACAGTCATTGAGCCACCGCTGAGGCCGGCTGCAATGCGCTCGCCGACAACCCCCCACATACACCAGACACCTTGCCACCCTCATGTGCAGTTTCCATCATCACGCATGCGCGACACTGCACAGGCCCCACGGGAGGCACACTGCATGGCCCCACGGGAACCAATAATTTCTAAACACATACAGCCTACCCGCGGGAGTCCACGACCTTACCCGTTTCTCGCGCCCACGCCACAATCCTAATGGCACCTATCTGTCATCCCCTATGCCCAGGCTCTCGGGAAGGGACACTGCGAGCGCGCCTGACGGCAGTACAACATCCGTACCGCTAGGCCCGGATGCCCGGTCAGCACACGGGTCAGCGACGCTGATGACGCCGCTGATGACGCCAGGGAAAAAGCCAGCTGCATCCCCTTGGCTTGCATGGGCCATAAGCATCGAGCCTCCAGACTGCTGCTCCATGACTGACGGCCATGCCGTCCACGGCACGGCGTACTGCGGGTATTGCCCGTACAGGCCGTACAGCTGGCACTGCTGCATGTCGTGGTTGTACTGCATCACGCACTCCTGCTGGTACTGCGCATGCTGTGGATGCATCAGCAGCATCTGCTGGGCGTTGTGGGACGGCTGCTGCTGCTGCTGCTGCTGCTGCTGCTGCTGGCGCCTGTGCTGATGGTGGCAATGGTACGGCTGGCGCGACTGCACGCTGTGCTGCGCTGCCCGCCCGTCCCGCTGAATGCCCAGATCTGTACTGAGCTGGTGTCCGAGAATCTGTACCGCATCTGCGCTGTCAGCGGTGCTGCTGGCCTGGGAAGGTATGGCAAGCAGGCCACTGCTGGCAGCCACCGCTGCGGTAGACGCACTGCTGCTGCTGATGCTGCTGCCAGCAGTGTCCCCCACAGAAACGCTGGGAAGCGCCACCCGCTGGACACCATCGTGAATCATGCCAACACCTCCAGCATCGAGACCTGACAGGTCTGACTCTGCAAGAGGAAGCAATGCTGAGGAGTACCCAGGCTCGTCAAGTGCATATGACGCGGGCCCAGAGACTGCTGCAACGCCTGACAGCATCAACGGCAGCATGCTGCTGCCCCCCATAGGCAGCATGTAGTCCCCTTGCACAGCATGCAGGGCCTTGGACCCTATGGGGGCGGCGGCGCCAGCAGATGGCCCAAGCCCATCCAGGCCGCCCCGGAGGCCAGGCAGCTGTAGCGCTGCCGATGCTGCGTCAGGCCCGGGCAGCACCTGGAGCTCGCTGCTGCAGGCCCCGTACGCCGCAAACGGCGGCAGCGCCTGCTGGAAGGAGACATCCGCCTCAGAGCACACGCCGATGCTGCCGATGCAGTGGCCGTAGCTCCTGTCGCAGGGATTGTCGCTGCACTCTGCGCTGTGCAGCGGTTGGGGCTGTTGAGCCGTGTTACCACTGGCCGGCAGCAGGATCCGGGTCGCCCCAAAAGCAGATGAAAGCAGCGGGCCCGTGTTAGCAGCGGTCTGCCGCATCCCGCTGCCACCACCGCCCTCGTACTGCCCGGGCTTGACACCGACAGCGCCCATTGCATCGTTGCCATCCTTTCGCCGCGGGTGGGGGGAAGGCGTGTCCGGGCCGGCGGCCCAAGCAGCTGACGTTACTGCAGCCGAAGCAGCAGGCATGGGCGTGGTTGCGGTGTCTGCTGCTGCACCGGACGGAGTCATGGAATCTTCCTGCAGCAGCCATGGAGGCATGGCCACCAGCATGCCTGTACCGCCCACGCCCATACCCGTCCTGCCAGCAGTACCGCCTGAGTCCGCTACAGGCGCGCACTCTGCCAGCGGCCACAGGCGGTAATAGAAGCTGGGGTCCACGGTGCAGCTGCTCAGAAGCTGCCCCACCGGCTCAAACGCGTTCAGCGGGGGCGCCAGCGGGGGCAGCACGTCCCGCGTTGTACCGCAGATCAGCGTGTAGTCCGAGATCGAAGAGATGAAGTACGCGACCACCATCTGCTCAGCGGTGAATGGGCCTCGCAGCACGAGCTCGTGCGCTGCAGCAGTGCTGCCACCGGTTGCACCTGCTCCTGAGGGCGCGGCAGCGTAACTGGATGAAGCCTGCTGGTAGCTGCTTGACTCTTGTGGCAGGACCGCGTACGAAGAGGGAGGCGTGATTGACTTGCGCGGCTGCTCCAGGTACCACCAGCGCGGCAGCAAGGGCGCGTCCACGGAGTTTCCTGCGGTACGAATGTACAGGACGCGCCCGGCTTCAGGGCAAATGACACACACTGCTCTCTGTGCAGATACTCCGCGATTAGTTGCACTCAGGTCACGCAGGAGCTGGTGTGGGTCTGTAAACGAGGGGAGTCAGCAACCAACACATCTGGGGCATGCCAGGAAAGGCCAGCGTTGCCACAAGCGGGACACGACCACGCTAGGAAACCACGCGCACCTGTGAAAAGGCGGAAGGCGGGAGTCTCCCAGTTGTGCACGTCATACAGGCGCGGAACCGGGCCCAGTAGCTGCAGCATGCGGTGGTGATGGGGGCCCGCCGCTATGCTGCCGAGCGCGACATCAGCGCCCCCTATCTGGCCCCAGGGCGACCACGCCCGTGGGGAGAACGCAGAGGGCAAGTGCTGCTGCTGACCATACACAGTGCCGCCTGCTGAAGCGTTGTCATCAGCACGTGATTGCATGCTGCCAGTGATCGGATCGGTCAGGCTGTGCCCGCCAGTTTGGGCTTGACCGTCAGGCGTGTAGGCATCAGCAGCAGCGCTCGCGCCGCCGCCGATGATTGGCGTGTAGGGTGCGGCCCAAGGGGACAGCCTGCCTGTTGCAGCAGCATGACTGTTGGACGACAGCAGCATGCCACCGGGCTGTCCTGCCTCCTGCTCGCCCTGCTGCTGCCACTGGTCTGTTGAACCCCGCTCACCTGGTTGATCGCCAGGCCCCCCATCATGGTGTGGGACTCTTCCGCCCTGTTGACCACCACCACCACCAGCGCCAGCAGCGCCGTTGGCATGCTGCATGCCGGATGCGATGGGGGTGAGGAGTGTCGTGGGTTGGGCGCAAGGCCGCGCCAGCGGCTGCTGCTGCTTTGCAGGGGTGCGGAGACCCTCCGGATCAGCAGCGGCAGCAGCAGCAGCGGCAGGAGAGTCTGGCCAGGCATTGCCCACACTTCCACCCGGCACTGCCTGCGCGTGCTGCTGTTGCTGCTGCCTGCCTTGCCTTGCCTGGCTTGCACCCTGGTCCTTGGCAGATCGCCGGCTAGGCGATCCGGCAGCTGCTTGTGGTGCAGCCGCAGCAGTTCGCGCCACAGCCGCACCTGCTGGCACAGCATGCAGACCCGACGAGGATGAGGGGCTGGTTGCCGCTGCTGGCGGTGAGTCCTTGATGCTGCTGCTGCTGCTGCTGTTGCCGTTGCCCCTGCTCGCCCTATTACCGCTGCCGCTGCCGTTCCCACGAGATGCCCCGCTGTCGGTGGCCCGCCTGTCGGCCCCCCGCAGTGCTGCGGCAGCATCTGTCCTGTGATCACTTGCCCTCAAGCCCTGCTGGGCCACATGCAACCAGGACGCCTGTGCTACTGCTGATGGCCACAGTGGCCCCAGGTGCATCGCTGACGCAGCTGCTCCACCAACAGCCCCACCATAACCTGCGCCACCAGTTCCACGGCCGGCAGGCGCCTTATGTGGATCTGTTGCATTGCTGCCACTGCTTCCGTCACTGCCACCGCCCGCGCCATGCATCCGCTGCTGCCTCGGCGATGGTTGCGGCGGCGGGGGCGGCGGGGGTGGCGGCGGCGGCACGCGCGACGTTTTAGGTGCCGCCTGCTGCGCTGTCGATGACGTCAGGTGGGACGATGGTGACACACCACAATTAGTCACCATGACGCCTGCCAGCATAGGGTCAATCAGCTGTCCGCCCACCTGCCACGCCATGGCAGGGCTGCCACGAGACATGCCAGCAGCGCCTGTGCCAGAGCTAAACATTGGATTGCTGCTGTGCATGGGCGCAGCAAAGGACTGCTGTATGGCATGCTGCTGCTGCTGCTGCTGGTAGAGATGCTGGGGCACGAAGCACTGCATGCCGAGCATGCCCTCCCTCAGCATCGCTGGGTTTGCCCCGGGGTACTGCCACATGCCTGCAGGGCCAGCAGGGCTCAAAAAGTGGTGCTGGCGAGCCGGGGTCATGGGCTGGGACCGCGCATTTTGCTGCTGCTGCTGCTGCTGCATCCACACAGACGTAGCTGACTCTGAGGCACCGCGTGCCAGCAAAGTCCCCTCCTTGGTAGCCACGGTATCGCCTGCACGGGCGCGAGAGTCACTGCTGCTGTTGTTGTGGCTGGCAGCCACCTGGTTGTTGCTCCTGCCCGTACCACCAGCAAAGTCACCTGTGTTGCTGGCTGCTACACTGCTGCTGCTGCTGCCGCCGCGTTCGCGACCTGGGGAGTTGCTCCGGTGGCGGCGGCTGCCCTGGACGCTTAGCTTGTCGGACGCAATGCTGCGACGCTGAGGGGTCATTATGGCGCTGTTGCGAGTGCCATTGGCTGCAGGATTGCCTTTTGATTGATGGGCCATTATCTCTGGGTTATTCCCAACACCAACTTCAGCGGTGGCCACGTTTGCGTCACCGGCAGCAGCAGGGGCACACTGCGGTGCAACGCCGTTGCTGGTGGACATGGGCACGCTGCTGGTGGGGGTGAAGTGGGCCTGTTGGGCGCCAGCCGTGCCCCCGGTGCTGCGTGCAGCAGATGTGGAAGGCTGCTCCCTGCCCCGCCGAGCAACATCGCCGCCACGTGACGGACTGGGCTGTGCTGGGTCATGACGCTGCTGCTGCTGCTGCCCTTGCTGTAATCCTGAATCCTGCTGGGGCTGGCTGCCAGCAGCATGCCTGTTGCTGCCAGTGTGTTGTGCACGGCCCACTGCACCTGTTGCCGTTGCACCCATGTAAAACGGCAGCCCTGCCACGCCGGGGCTTGCGCCAGCCTGCATCATGTCAAACGGGGACACGTACATACCGTCTGCTGCGTATGCTGCTTGCAAGCCGTTGCGGAAAGCGCCCCCGGCCATCAGGAGCGGCCCCGGCTGTGCCGACGATGGCGCCAAGAATGCCTGCTGAGAGTATTGGGTGTGTTGGGCGGGATGCGAAGGGTGCTGCAGGTATGGCGAGCTCCTAGGCGTCAGGAAGCCTCCCTGACCATGCTGCTGCTGCTGCTGCTGCTGCATGGACATGGCTTGAACGTGCTGTGGTGATGGGGTCAACGGCATGGCCATCAGCGGGTGGTGCGGGCGCGGCGACTGCATCAGCAGTGCATGCTGCTGGCCCTGCTGGCCCTGCGGGCCGGCCTGACCCTGAGCCGCCCCGCCCCTCAGCAGCCCCGCGGCCCCTCCCCTCAGGCTCAGGCCCATCAAGCCCTGCTGATCGAACGCGATGAGCTCAGCGTTGCTCAGGGCGGGGCAGGCGCCCACGCGGCGCGTGAGGGGCAGCAGCGCTCCCAGCGGCACGAACAGTCCCGCTCGGATGAACACCGAGAACTCCTTCTTCTCTGAGAGCGGTATGACGGGTGTGAAGGGGCTGAGGCGCGCCGCCTGCAGGCGCTGCAACATGGTGGAGGGCGGGTCGTTCATCACGCAGCGGATGTCACCACCTGCAGGCAGGCAGGCACAAATACCCACATCGCCATGCTCATCCATGAATGGCCTGATAGGCTGAGTGATGTGAATTGATGCTCATAATTACCCACACACGTGCACGTACGTGTCCAGGGGCTGGGCCGCCCTTTGTTTGCGCAAGGAGTGTGTACAACGCATGTGAACACTCAGCCCAGGCAAGACAAATCGCGCCAGACCTGGCCGGATCGAGTGACACGCTGGTGACCCCACCGAAGATGTGATCACCATACGCCTTTCGACCAGAAATCTTGCATGCTTTCAGATGTGTTCTGCATACGGTATGCAGCCAGCCGTCAGTATGCTTTCGCATGTGCGCGCTGATGCGCACGCTCACCTGTGTAAAAGTGGATGAAGCACCAGAACGGCGACGACGCCACGAGCTCGGCAGCAGAGGTGCTGCCCGACACACCTGCCCCTTGCTGCTGCTGCTGCTGCTGGGTCGCAGCGTGGCCTGCATCAGGGCCTGCAGGCACGCTTGCTGGGTCATGTTCGTCACGCGCTGCACCGATGCTGCCGTGGCCGCTGCCCCCAAACTCCTGCATTTGCTGCGTCACTGATGAGGCATCGGGGCCTGACGACGAGTTCGTCGGGGGTTGTGCACATGATGTGTTGAATCCTCCGTCGCTGCGGTTGTCCTGAGCTGACAACGCAGTGGTGCTGTCATAAATGGTGTTTGCGCGGCCTTTCTCGCTTGAATCTGCTGATTGTAACACCACAGACCCGTTGCTGCTGCTTGCGGTCTCTGGGGCTGCGGGCTCGTGCACAGCTGCACCCGCCGCCACGCCGGCAGCAGCCTGCGCAGCAGAGGCGGGAGCCAGCACCGGTGCCGCAGCGCTGATAGGTGTACTCCTTGTGTCCGTAATCGGAGCCTCCTGTGCTGCATCAGGCCTGCTATTCCTTGCAAAGGCTGTCATTTGCAAGGGCAGGCACCAATCCAAGGCAGGGTGCCCGCGCCATATGTCCTGGAGCTCCAACGCGGGCGGGCAGTGGCCCGAGACCGCCAGCTCCAGAAGCAGCTCCAGCGGCCGGAAGAAGGAGGCATCCAGAGGTAGGATCTCCACCTCCTGCTCAGCAAACATCACGCACGCAATCAGGGCACTTCCAGGACGAGCGCGGCCGCGTACGGCGGACAGCCGCCAGCTGTCCGGCTTGCTCGCAGCTTGGTGTGGCACCGGCCAAACAGCAATGCTGAAGAAAAGATATAGTGCACTGATATCATCAAAGGCGCACAGAGTCACAACCAGGAAGGGTAAGCACTACTGTGCGCGTGGGCGGTGACCCACGGACCCTATCTCCACACGGATACCGAAGACGGCGCAACCTCAAGCGCACCTGGTGCACTCCACTCCGTGCAACAGACACACACCTGAAACCCCCGGTTGTTCAGGCAGGGCTGAGAGCCCCCAAGCGAGGCACAAGTGGCAGGCCTATGGGCAGAAACGTGTTGCCGGGACAACGTCACTCACCTCAACGCACACGCTGGCGCCTAAACCCGCCACGAGCGTGGCCGGGCACAGCACCCGCCGCTCAAACAGCTCGAGCATAGTGCCCTGAGGCAGCAGCTGCTGCGGGGCATCGCCGGTGTGGTCAAAGGTGAGGATGGCGGCCCAGTGGGGGCAGCGCGAGACGAGGCCTGCAAGGTGGCTGAACGTAAACACTCGGTGGTACCCTCCTCCTCCGCCACTGCCATGGCGCTGACTGACTGGGCTCATGGCGAGCAAAGGCCTGGTGCTGCTGCATGCACGCGCTGTGCCGCAGGCAGCCCACAGCACCCCTTGCCCCGCTGCAGCTTTGCGTGTGCCGGTCGGTCGGCGCGGCTGCTGATGCGGTGTACAGCAGGGTGTCTACAGCGTGGTGCTTGAAGTGAGGGTGTTAACAGCCTACTGTGTGGCGTCCTTTGCATGCACATGCTGGGGGAGGGAACGCTTAGTGGGGGGCGCATCAGTCAGGCAGGGCTGCAGCATCGTCTCAAGCGCGGCCTCCGTCGGCACTCGCGCACTCACTGCTGCTTATAATACTTTCTGTGCTGCAGCAAAGAACAATATAGTGTGCTTTGAACATCAGGTTTATCCCAGTGCATTGTTGAACGCTTCCCGACAAACACAACGTGCTCTGTCCGTTTGCGGTGTTGCGTCAGCAGCGGACCTGTGTACACACTGAGTATTGGTGACACCGCTTGGATGGGCCTATAGCAGGACACTGGACTTGCAAGCAGCAGGCGGCAGCATGGGACGGGCTCTGCTGGGCAGGCGCGTACTGGTGGCGGTCCTGACCTGCTACTCCCTTGCAACCTGGCATCGCGCGCTAGCGCAATTGAGCAAAGCTGTGGTTGTGAACGAGGTGGATGAAGGCAACAAGTTTCTTCAGCGCAGCGCAGACATGGATGTGGATGCTTTTGTAACTAGGGTTGTGAATCGTTACTTTACATACTACAGCGTAACGAAATACGTGCACGTAAATACAATTTTGGGCCGTAAGAGGGGGCGTAACATGACTTT
>BDDA01000641.1:3608-14538 GCA_001662385.1 Chlamydomonas asymmetrica
GCAGCACGCCGATCCAAACTGGCGCACGCGCAACAAGGCCGCGTTTGGGCGCTTCTGGTGAGCGCATACTGCTGAATGAGCTGTGAGCTTCTGGATGGGTAGCTGCTTGGTGCAGTACGCATCACCCACATCACCACCCTGCATGCAGCCACCCACCCACCCGCTCACGTGATGGTGGGCGCGCTAACGGCTGCTGCCCTGCAGTAATGTTGTCCTGCACCACAAACACGCACACCTGCCCCCCCCCGCACCAAAGACGCCTACAGTTCCACCATCAGGCCGGGCTGTCCTCTCACCTGAAATGTGCGCAATTGGCGTGCTGTGTGTGCTTGTATGTCAGGGGCTGCCCCTTCGCCAACACCACAGAGCAGCGCGCGCTGCTGCTGGGGGACACACCACAGCAGCAGCAGCAGCAGCAGGGCGGCGCTGGTGCGGTGCGCTACAGCCTGGGGGATGTGGTGGTGGTGCCTGCGCGCGGCTGGGCGGTGGTGCGCATTGCGGAATGGACACCTGGTGAGAGCCACGCCATGCTATGCCACAGCCCGCCACCACTTCATACACACCTGCGCTCAACTTTTTGTCGGATATGCGTCATCCCTGGGGCCTGCAATACGACTTGTCCTGGCTTCCCGCTGTGAGCCTGATTGCTCTGTGTTCGTACTGAGCCAGGCAAGTTTGCAGCTCACATGCTGTGCTGCCTTATGCTGCGCAGGCGTGTGGCCATTCCATTGCCATGTCAACCATCATGCCATCCGCGGCATGAAGTTCCTGCTCAACGTCCTCCCGCACAAGCAGCCGCAGATGCCGCAGCAGCTCGCTGCATGGCTCTCACAAGCAGGCGCGTTGTCGTGCGCAGCGTGCCCACCCGTGGCGGCGACCAACACCACGCCGCCGCCACCACCTGCTGAGGCAGGCGGCAGCAACAGCGCTGGTGGTGCACCGGCTTGGCTGCTGGTGGTGATGCTACTGCTGGGCGCCGCGTTGGGTGTGGCGGGCGTGAGCCTGGGGAGGCTGGCGTTTGCGCGCCGGCGCCGGCAGGCGTACAGCGCAATGGAATCTGCTGCGCTGCCCCAGACGGTGGCAGAGGCGCAGGCTGCAGCGACGCAGGCAGCGCACAATGGCAACCAGCATCACACGCAGTCCCCCCGGGCAGTGAAGGCAACCTGGGCACTGCCGGAGGTACGCACTGCCACCGCCGTTGCCACCGCCACACACGCGCAATCAGCCAGCGCACTCGGGTCCTACAGCAGTCATGAAGAGGACGGTCGGCGTCAGCCCCATCAGCTTGCGCCAGCCTATGACAGGCTAGCCCCGCTGAATGTGGCGGGGCCTCCTGCGGCAGCAGCAGCAGGCAGTGGTGGACCGGCCTGGCGCGCACACCCGAGTGGGCGGACAGGGGAGGGCGAGGAGGCAGTGCAGGGGGCAGAGGAGGCAGCGGTGGAGGAAGAGGAGGCCAGCAAGCTGCTGCTCATCCCAGGAGGCCACCGTGCCTCGTGTACGTAGCACAACCTACAAGGCGACTTCACGCTGCTCCGATGCGTGCGGAACCACGCCGAGTCATGTAACGCCAGGCTCCGAATGTACTGCTACCTCCATTCCTGAGGATGCGTCTGATCCTTATCAGGGATCCACATGTTCTAAAACACGTGTACCGTATTTTACTAACCTGTGTGCGCATTAGTGATTGACATCAACATTTATCCATATGAGCATTTATAGCTGTTAGGCATTGCAGTGCAGTAACAGTGTGATTCCGAACGCAGCATGGGTTGCTGCTAGGATCCATTGAATGCCCTGGCCATAATATACTTCATACGCAGCGCCGCATGACATATTGACTGCACGTCTAACGCCGTGTTCCTTCTCTGGCTTTGTTCTTCTACCATGACTGCGAACAACTGAGCGACCAATGCACATCAGTCATATTCACTCTGTATGCAAAAGCAGCAACTGCTCGCTCATGGATGCTGTTCTTGCTCCCTTCCCTTACCCATTGACACGGGCAGGATTGTATATGTCCCTTTCCACTGCCGCACATGCCCACTTCCTCAGTCGGATGCATGCGGTCATGTTTACTGTGAATGCACTTGCCGGAACACGCCGCAACCTGAACACCACGTCACTCTGTGACCTTGCTCACACGGGCATCGACTCCGCCCCACCTCACCTCACCTCACTGCTGGCCTCATGGATGCCTGCTCACATGAGTGGCACGCATCACTCGACGCTGCTCAGTGTACACTTGTGCACTTCATCCATCCCCTAATGGCTTGCGATGCCACCAAATGTAAAGTCTAACAACCAGACAGACACCTGAACTTGGTTGCTGCCTGCCTGGGCCTGGCCTGGACAGTGGACACCCACTGAGGACATCCTGTATTGGTGTATGGAACAATGCACCCACAACAAGCGGTCCTGCAGCAGTGCCTTACAACATCAATGGCAGGCAGCGGGCAGGTGCTAGGGTTTACCAGGGGTGGCATCACTCTGGCCTTCACTGGCACACACAGCCCAGCCCTGACAGCCCACCCCCTGCTCACCCGGCAGACACCACTACTCGTCATCACTGGGCCCATGCTGACCAGTGCGTGAACATGCTGCTGCTGCTGCTACTGCAGCCTACATGTGAGGGGGGGGGCAAAGGGGGCGTGGGGGCAGCTGGGCCTGTGTGCAATGAGTGTGATGCTAGGAGTGGTTTGCAGCTGCCTGCAGGTGGCCTGGACAGTCGGCAGGGTGGGTTGTTGCATATGGGCGCGTGAAGCGTGCTGCTGGGCACATACATACATGTGTGGAGAGTACATGACACAGCAGGTGAGGGGCTGGGGGTGTGTGAGCTAGGGGGTGGGCGGATGTGAGGGGGTGAGGGGGGGCAGGCGCGTCCCACACTGCAGTGCTGGATGCACATCACAGCAGCGTCCTACTCGTACTGCATGCATGCATGCGGCTGTCTCAGGCGTTTGCTGTGGTGTCATGCAACGTGATTCCCGTGAGGCCTACCATAAGCCTAGCTACTTTCAGCCTACATCCTGCACGCCAGTACATCTACCTCGTGGCTTTCACCTTGCCAGTCATTACCGACGTGCTTTGACACACCGCCAGGCATATTGTTGCTTGTTGACGGCTTGGAAGCTACGCAGCAGGCAAAACGCCAGCAAGCAGAGGCATTGGTGCTGGCTGGTGACGTGTTCACGCTCGGCAGGGTGGGTGAGCAAGTAATGAAAGTATGAAACGCGTGCTTGCCGCGATGCTACGCGTTGACCTAGCGCTGTAGTAGCGTGGTGGCAACCAATGGGCGTGTTACAGTGCTCGGATCATCATCGCTCACTCCATGCAGATGTAACGCATGATGAGCAACGTCTCAGGCAGGGCATCAAAACATGCCAGCCGGAAAAGCACCCTCCCCTCCACACCATCACATGCAGCGCAGGTTCGCTCAGAGGTGACCCGCTTGCCTCAAAGCATCACTTACATTCCAGCCGATTGCAGGAAATGCGTGGATGAGCACGATTTGCAGCCTGCCATTTGTTCGTGAGCATTGTCACCCCATGCGTTCAACGCACAGATTGCGCACGGGTGTCATCATGGACAGGATGATATGCATTTATGCGAAATGGCAATCATGATTGCAGAAGTGTATATAACTTATGTACAGTTGTCAGCGGTTTATGCATTTATGTACAGCGGTCCGCATGCAACTTCAGACGAGCGATGAGCATGCACGCGGCAAACGTCAGCACTAACAACTGACAATCAGCATCACCTGCCTGCAATACAGCAGCAGAGCAATGCCCATGCACCACACCAAAGGTAGGACATCAATTAACATGAATCATGTGGTGTTTGTACCATCGGTACAATATGATTTATTTCCATCATGCGCCGCCAGGGGCGTCTTGTGCCTTGCACATATTGAAGGCTGACAGCATTCCAGCACAAACGCCTGCTTATTCGTGTCATCCTGATGTGTCTACAGGCATGCTGGTCATGCACCATCACATCAGGCTGTGTGTGGTTGCAAAGAATGTCAGTACTGGCACATACGTGCCTGCCTACATGCCTGCTGGCGAGCCGGCAGGCCTCACTCAGGGATGCATGCACATACAGGCAGCCATGCACACCTACCCCTACGCAGCAACCAACACAACTGCTGGCATGTCACACCATACGACCATGCATACGCCCGCGAAGGCGTACTTACTGTGGTTCCACCACATAGCCCACTGTCATTCCACACGTCCACGTGTCGGAGTCAGACTTCGCAGGTGTCGCCATGTCGGCGCAAAAAGCACTTGGCACTGCCCGGGCCGTGTAGCAGTGTTCCTTGTGCAAGGCAGGGACAAATCCTCGTCGCAACAAGCTGCCGCCTTTTGACTGCTCAGGCGTAGGCGTAGGCGTAGGCGTAGGCGGGTGTGGCGTCTTGAGCGAAGTGGCCGCATAGCAGTGGGCCAAGCAGCGGCAGCAGCACCCGTGATTTGCCATCACTGTATGTGTAGCACCCAGGACCACAGCGATAGTAGATTGACTCGTCAGGGTCCTCCTCCTCCTCCTCAGCTGTGTGCGACTCGGCTCCGCTGCCGCCTTGCCATACAGCAGCAGGTTGGGCGCTGGCGTGCAGGTTGCGAGAGGCACACGGCAGCGCCACCGCGCCACCCATGCCCTGCTGCTCAGTGCCGGCCTTGGCACTGTGGTGGTGATCAACATGGTGAGGCTTGCCAGGCTGCAGAGAGCAGGGATCCGAGCTAGATGCGTCGTCGGTGGATTCCGCCGCTACTCGCCTGCCAGCTCGGGCGTAAGCGTGCGGGGTGAAGCATTCTTTGCTGATGCGTTTGCCTGTATTTCAGTGCCATTACCAGCATTAGTGAGCTTGATTTCCTTCGCCGCCTTGCTGTGAGCGTGGTAGAACGCAGGCACCTTCCGTGCACCGTCAGCGGGTGCTGAGTCCTTGCCTGTTGAGGTCCCGCCCATGGTGCTGCCGGTAGACATCCTATCCAGACTGCTGCGGTTCGGGTCGGAACGCCTGCTGTTGCCTAGCGGGCCTCTGCGGCTGACAGCCCCACCAGTACGCAAGTCCCCTGGACCCTTGTTGCTCTGCGCCACCGGGTGCGAAGAAAGCATAACACACAAAGCGTGTGAGTTCGTTAAAAATGCCAACGTGTGTTTTTGCCAAATGCAACACTGCTCTCATCAAACAGTCCAAACGCTTCGTCAAGGGACAATCGCCCAAGATGGCCGACGTGGCCAAAACCACCTGCGCACTGCGAGCTTTACTTACCAGGAGGAAGACGGTGAGAAAGCCCATCTGGCTATGAGGTCTGGCCGTCTGGTGTTTGCCTGGCAGGCAAAATGCTCTCAAACTTCAATTCAATGGTGGGCAAGTTACGGTTTGTTGCGTGTACGCACAGGGAGAAGCCAGAGTATGTCACCTACAGTGTGTTCAGCCTGTTATATATAGAGGAGGAATTCTCACTGGGTGGATGTGGATTAACCTGACTTCCAAGCGGCTTCCGAGGCGAGGCTTGGTTCCAAATGGTTCCCTTCAAAGACAATGGCATTGAGTGACATTGTGGAAACCATACAACCTGTTCCAGAAAACCCTGTCCAAGAAACCTGTGTATGTACTGTTGCGCGCTAATATTATTGTGCCTTGTATCTTGAACCCCGCAGCTCATGCATGTCGTCCATAAGCGCGTCGTCTGAACGCTTGTAGTTAAACGCAGCTAGCAAAGTCCATCACTGCCCTTAGTATTATCATGAAAGTATGAAGGTATTGGCGTCAGGACTAACGACGAACTGTGCATGTTGCAGTCTACGCAGTAGCCTGGGTCTGAACACCAACTTGGAGTTCACAAGTGTTGGAACACTTCAGCCTAACTTGTCTGATGTTCATGGCATACACGCAGCAACATACAGAGCGGATCTCGCCCCTGTCGTTTTCCACGCTCAGCGACAACCAGGCTGCAACGCCTCTATCTGCAGTAGGCACAAGTTTGGCACTTTGCACACAATGGAAACTTCAAAGCCCACAAGTTTTGCCTGGTGTCCATAAGACAATGTCTCTATCCACGTCACTGGATTGCCGGCCTGCAGACACTCACACTTGCACGTGTAATGTCCCAAGGGTAGCAGCCAGCCTCGTATACGCCACCTTGCAATACAGATGTATCACGTCAGTGATGCAAGCGTGCTTGTGCAGCGCAATTGCTGTGCGCTTAGTGTTGCAGCGCTTGGGCCCGGCAGCGCAAACATGAGGCACCTGCTGCAAGCAGTAAAACGCCGATACCAACCGTGCATTTGCCGATACCAACCTTACAATTGCCCTGCGGGTAACACACGCGCTGGGAAGGTTTACCTGCCTGTGGTGGCCGCACGTACATAGAAGCTATCTGCGATCGAACGCAAGCAGCAGTGCGATGGTCACATACGTGTGCCCATGCCTCGATGACCACAAGACCAGAGTGCAAGGCTGCAGTATGTGTGCAACCTACTTCTCGAATATGCAAGTGCATGAATGTGAACGGGTTCACGTCATTGAGAATTGCGTGTGTCAGGGTAATGCGGATGGACGTGCACAGCAGGCAGCGCAGGTCCTCGCCGATCATCATCCTTACTAGCTTGACAGTTTGGCTAGCCTTGAAGCCGTGTCTGAGGGAGCCTGCTGACTGTGGGGTCTGAACAGCGTGTAACTATTTGGGGTCACCCCACACACCTAACCTCCTTGCCTGGGCGCCTTGGATCAGGGGAGGTTCGCAGCCATGGCGCAGACAGCACCCATCCTCGTGCAGGAGAAGCTGTCGGTAAGTTGAAGCGCGTTGATATGCAAGTCGTCAACAAACCGCACCGGGCGCCTCTTGCTCTTCATTATGGAACACCCTGCCCCCTGTGCAGTTGCCCTCCATCGGAGTGGCACAGGACTTCATCTCGTTCAAGACGGTGACCATGGAGTCAGAGAAGTACATCTGCGTCCGCGAGACAGGGGCGCAGAACACTGTAGTTATCGTGGATATGTCTGCGCCACAGTCGCCGGCTCGCAGGCAAATCTCTGCAGACTCGGCACTGATGTGCCTTGACAAGAAGGTAATTGCTCTCAAGGCGACCACAGCAGGCGCCGTAGGAGACGCCCTTCAGGTGTTCAACCTTGATACCAAGACCAAGCTGAAGGCATACCAAATGCCTGACAGTGTGGAGTATTGGAAGTGGATCTCCCCGACCATGCTGGGCTTGGTCACAGCGACATCGGTGTTTCACTGGGACATTGAGGTACGCAGGAGGACAAGCCTGCAGCAACGAGACTTCACATATGACCTTACGGCAACTGCACCTGCAGCTGTGCCGCCCTGCCCAACCCAGCAGTGTCCGCATGCCATAACTCGCAACACCCCATCTCGATTGCACCCCGGTGCCCCTTGCAGCATCATCAAGTGGCAAGCCTTGCAAACCTGAACATGGCTTGGGCACTGGGCCAACTGTATGTATGTTTGATCGTATGCGCGGTTTTCACAGCATGTCCCGTCACGCTTCGACGCCCTTGCGCTGCGCAGGGCCCTTCGGACCCTGTCAAGGTGTTTGACAGGACACCAAACCTGCAGGGGGCGCAAATTATCAGCTATCGTGTGAGCGCTGACAAGAAATGGAGCGTGCTGATCGGCATCGCGCCGGGCGTGCCTGAGAGGTAGAGTGGTTTGACACCAAAGCAGTGATAGTTTTGTTGAGCGAGACAAGTGTCCAGGCATGGCTACTGTGTTAAGTGGGTAAGGTAACAGCCTCTTTACCTGCCCCATCACAGCCCTGTCTTGCTTTCACAGCCTGGGTACGAGTGTCCCCTTGCGTGCGTCAACATGCACCTGACCACGAGCAATTATGCGCGTGCTGAGCTGCAGGCCGCAGCTTGCGCGCGGGCTTATGCAGCTGTTCTCTTTTGACCAGCAGAAGAGCCAGCCTCTTGAAGCGCACGCGGCCGCATTTGCAAACGTCAAGGTGCGTGGGTTGCAAGCAAGAATTGCGAAACAGGGCCAAACACTGTGTCAGTCAAGGGAAACGGACAGCTTGAGGGCAAAGCAGTGGCATTTGCCGTGGGCTGGGTGTTGATCTGTGCAGGACTGACTGAGTGACTGATCAGCAGTTGGAATCATATCCTATCGAAGGATGTTTGTCACGGTTTCGCTTTCCTGCTGTCTTGGTTGCTGCAGTTTGCTGGCCGTGATGCTCCCAGCCTGGTGATCTCTTTCGCTCAGAAGGTGGTCAAGGACGGGCAGGTCGTCTCCAAGCTTCATGTGATCGAGCTGGGCAGCGGGGCAGGTGCGTACGTGCACAGTAACAAGTTGCATATGCTGCACTAGGAAGGCAGGCAGTGCAACGTAACAACCCTGCCCGCTGTATGCGAGTCTAGCGGGCAACTGTACATGTGTGTGTGTGTGGCGTAGTATGAACGCCTAGGTAGGGGCCCACCAGGTGTGTTGGCCAGACAAGGGGTGGTCGGTCTCGCGGACGTCTCCTGAGAGTGCTGTGAGAGGAGGCTGTTGAGGCAATAACCTGCAGAGGGAGGCGTGACGCGGTGTGGCAAGGCATGGCATGGACGTTTGCGCACCTGGTGCGGCGCTGCTGCACAGCTCAAGGCGGGATGCTGCAGTTGCAATTGCACACACGACAACATGCCTGCACACTCGTGTCTGTCATGCGCTGCAGGCCAGACGGTGAAGAAGCAGGCTGAGCTGTTCTTCCCAGAGGAGTTTGCGGATGACTTCCCAGTGTCCATGCAGGTAGGACTGGTTAGGTGCTGCCTGGGTCACGGGTGTGTCAGTCAGTCAGTGCGCAGTGCATGTGGGGCTGTCAGCACCAGTGCCAGTGCCAGCGCCAGCGCCAGTGTGTGCGGGGCCATGCACCTACCCGCAATACGCAGGTGCCACTCAATGTGCCAGTGGCTTGTGGTGTGTGGCAAGGAACGTGAGTCCGTGGACCGTGTGATGTTGCTAGCACGGCGCTGACAGCAGCAGCCGTGGTGCAGGGACGGGCTGCATAGTGGGCAGCGTGTGTTTTGGACAAGCAAGAATGGATACCAGGCAGGCAGCATACATGCAGCCCTGACAGCGCAGCGGAGCAGCACCAGCAGGAGCAGCAGCAGTGCTAGCAGGCGCGGCGGCAGCGAGCGGCGCCAACAGTATCAGCAGTGGCAGGAGCACCCGCAGGGTTTCAGGAGCACCACAGCCGGCGGTGCACCACAGGCAATTCTGTATGCCTGCTAGACATCGTGCGCGCCCCGGTGGTGGCTGCGCTCTGACGCTGACCAGCAGCACCTGGGCCACGGGGCTACTGCCGTGCTGCCTAACCGCTGCCGGCCGCGTGAGGCCCGGCATGGTGGGGCTGTGGCACTGGGCGGCAGCGAGTGGCGGGCGCTGCGCCGTGGCCCTTCTGCCTGCCTGGGTGGCGCTGCGCTGCGCTTGGTGTCCAGGCAGGCTGCGCAGCAGCAGCAGCAGGGGCCCGAGTGGGCTGCTGAACAACCGACCTGGCGGCAGGCGGATGTTGCGCTCAGGGCAGCCCTCGAACCTGCGATAGCAGCCACCCGCACCAGCCAGCGCGTAGAGCCACACCCTGCACCTGTGGGGGGAAGCGCTGTTGCAGTGCAGCAGCTGTCCCCCAGCCCTACCGCAAATCAACCAGGGCATTCGCTGAGCGCAGCCCAGCGTCCTGGCTGGCTGCAAGGCGCAGGGCTGTGCGGGCGGGCGGGCTGGTCGCCCATTTCTTGTCCGGCGACATACGCCGCCGCCTGCTGGCCCATCTGTTCACCGGCGCTGCAGCCCGCTGCACAGCCTCTCTTGTCTTTTGCGATCACCTGAGAAAGTTGCTATGGGGTAGTCTGCGATTGGAGGGCACGCTTGGCGCTGTTTGCCATGAGGCTGTCTGTGCTCCTGCTGTGCGCGCTGCTGCTGCTGCTGCTGCTGTCACGCGGTGTGCGGGGGGCGCGCAGGTGTCTGAGAAGTACGGGCTGGTGTACGTGATCACCAAGCTGGGCCTGCTGTTTGTGTACGACGTGGAGAACGCGCTGGCGGTGTACCGCAACCGCATCAGCCCCGAGCCCATCTTCCTGGCCTGCGCATCGGACTCCACCGGCGGCTTCTACGCCATCAACAGGTTGGCGCATGCATGCTGAATGCCACGCGAAGCAGCGTGACCATTCACACGCATGTTGACACGGCTGGCCAGCGCCTGAGCAAGCTGGCTTTGCATGTACTTCACTGCATGGCGCTGCATGGGTGATGGGCGTGGCCGGGCGTACCCACACATCATGCATGTATGCATACTGCGCGCCTGTGGGCTATTAGTGGCTGCCTGGGCTCGGTGCTTCGTGTGGCGCTGCATTGCCTAGCCGGCACCTGCCTGCCTCCCCCTCCCTCCACCTGCTGCATATTCCGCTGCTGCTGTCCCGGCTGCATCACATCACATCACCTGACAGGCGCGGCCAGGTGATGCTGTGCACGGTGAACGAGGCGGCGATCGTGCCGTTCATCGCGGGCGTGGGCAACCTGGAGCTGGCACTGGCGCTGGCGCGGCGCGGCAACCTGCCGGGCGCGGAGGGGCTGGTGGGGCAGCAGTTTGAGAAGCTCATGCAGGCGGGGCAGTACAAGGAGGCGGCGGAGGTGGCGGCCGAGTCACCAAAGGTGCGGCGGCTGATTGGGCGACATACTGGCATATGAGCTGGGAACGTCATGGAGTGCAAGCACAGCATGCATTTGGTTGTGCGCATGCAAATCTTGCAGAGTGCAGCTGGGCCGAATGAGCGAGTTGACGCGTGTTTTGGGAAAGGCGGGTCATGCCAGTGGTGGGATGTGGTCGCTGCTTCCATAGTGGGCAGGAGCATGTCATGAGGCAGAGCCACTCCATGCGTTGAGCTGAGCAGCGCTGCGTGTCCCGTCCTTACCCCCCCCCCCCCCCCCCC
>BDDA01000641.1:28510-45471 GCA_001662385.1 Chlamydomonas asymmetrica
CTGGCGCAGCTGTGCGGTCTGAGCATTATCGTCAACGCGGACGACCTGGAGGAGGTGAGCACCACCTACCAGCGCGAGGGCCACTGGGAGGAGCTCATCGCGCTCATGGAGGCGGGCATAGGCCTGGAGCGCGCACACATGGGCATCTTCACGGAGCTGGGCACGCTCTACGCGCGATACAGGTGAGCAGTGGGAGTAGGCGCTGCGCTGGGGTACTGGGGCGCCGCTCGGTTTTGCGAGTTTTGCCCCCTTTGGAGTTTTTCACACACGGCAAATGATGTGGTTTCTTGTGAGGGTGGCGTCACTCTAGCGGCTCCCGCCTTCCCGCCTACACCCGCCTGCGTGTAGCTGCTGCCATGTGCGCCAGCCATACGCATAACCACCCCGGCCTTGGCTGACCGCCGACCACTGGCGCCTGGCCATACATGTGCACACACACGTGCGTCTGGCCATCGTCAGGTGCAGGTCCTATCCTCACGCATACGTACACTGCACACTGGCCCCACGGGAGTCAGATAGCTCTAACGCACATGCCCAACTCTGTATGTGCCTGGTGGTGGTGATGCTCAGGCCTGAGCGCCTGATGGAGCACCTGAAGCTCTTCAGCGCACGCCTCAACATCCCGCGACTCATCCGCGTCTGCGACGACCAGGTGCGCCCCGAGGCACACACCATGCTGCTGGCTGCCTGGCTGGCTGGCTGGCTGGCTGGGTGAACAAGGGTAGCGGCAGCAGGACAGGACGCTGACATTGTTGTGGTTGGGGTGGTGGTGGGTTCACATGGTGGTGCTTGACCTGTGGCTAAGGGCCGCCACTGCGCCGCCCTTTGCCGCTCTCCACATGCATCACGCTTTGCATGCGCGCGCAGCCCTACCCTACCCTACCCTGTGCTGCTTCATCAAGCTTCCCTGATTGACCGGCGTTCCGGGCTGACCCGCTTACCACTCTCACCTCTCTACAGCGCCTGACCAACTTGTCATCCCCCCCTGCCCCCCCGCACTCCCCCCCCCTGCAGGGTCACTGGAAGGAGCTTGCGTTCCTGTACGTTGCGTACGACGAGTACGACAACGCCGCCGGCTGCATGATGCAGCACCCCACCGTGGCCTGGGAGCACGTGGCGTTCAAGGACGTGGCGGTCAAGGTGTCGAGCAGCGAGGTGCACTACCGCGCGCTGGGCTTCTACCTGGACCAGCACCCCGAGCTGCTGGTGGACCTGCTGGGGGTGCTCAGCAGCCGCCTGGACCACGGGCGCGTGGTGGACATGATGCGCCGCGCCGGTCAGCTGCCGCTGGTGAAGGACTACCTGCTTGGCGTTCAGAAGAACAACCTGGCTGAGGTTAACGAGGCCATCAACGGCCTGCTGATCGAGGAGGAGGACTACGAGGGGCTGCAGCACAGCATCTCCACCTACGACAACTTTGACCAGGTGGCGCTGGCCAGCCGCCTGGAGGGGCACGAGCTGCTGGAGTTCAGGAGGCTGGCGGCTCAGGTGGGGCAGCGCTGCAGGGGGGGGCTGCACAGGGGCAGGGGAGGGCCAAGGGGGGGAGATGACAGGAGCAGGGGGGAGGCAGGTCAGGCCAGGGCTGGCAGGGCTCACAGGTGTGGGTGGGGCATATGGAACCAGGGACGGGGTGTTCGCTCCAGGAAGGTGTGGGGGGCCACATCCAGGGTTTCGTGTGGTGCGATAGTATGGTTGGGTGAGACGGTATGCTGCTGGCCATGCCGTCACGTCGCGCCACGTCATGCAACTTGTGGCGTATGCGTGCAGGTGTACAAGCGCAACCTCAAGTGGCGCCGCGCGGTGGAGCTGGCCAAGACCGACAAGCTGTACCGCGACGCTATGGAGACAGCCGCGCAGAGCGGCGAGGCCGCGCTGGCTGAGGAGCTGCTGCGCTTCTTCATAGAGCAGGGCGAGCGCGAGTGCTTTGCCGCCTCGCTCTACACCTGCTACGACCTGGTGCGCCCCGACACAGTGCTGGAGCTGGCCTGGACGCACGGCCTGATGGACTACGCAATGCCATACATGATACAGGTGCGGGAGGCAGCGTGGTAGGGGCGGGCGGTAGGGGCGGCTGCCAGGTGCATAACTCGGTCTGTGTGCAGGGATTGACTTTATTGTTCCTTCACGCTGCCCCCGCGAGCGATGTTCGACAATGCAAAGCTGCTTGCACTGGCACATAATGCATGTGCTGTTGGCATGCGAAACCCTCACTGGCAGTCACTGCCGATGTACTTCACTCAACCATCACGCCCTTGCGTGCGTGGAGGCCATGACGCCTGACCGACTGCTTCACATGCCCGGCGCCAAACACGCGGCTGCTGCCTGCACCCATGTGCTTCTTGTGACCTCACCTTCCCCCCTCTCTCCGGCGGCCTGCAGGTGACATCCGAGTACTGCGGCAAGGTGGACCAGCTGATGAGCGAGCGCAAGGAGCAGCAGAAAGAGAAGGAGACGCAGCAGCAGCAGCAGCGGGAACAGGTGAGTGGGCGCAGGGGAGGGGAGGGACTGAGGCAGGGCCGGGCGGTGGGGCGGGACATGATGGGGTCCGCCAGGCTCAGGCTCAGGGTCACGGTGGGCAGGCAGGGCACCAGCAGCACGCATTCAGTCGCCGCTGCCTGCATGGGAGGAGGGAGGCTTGACGCTGGCTCGAAGGGGCATCATGCTCCTATCAGCCAGAGCTCTACACTGCGCGCTGCGTGCTGCGCGGTATGCTTAATGTGCGGTGGTGCCATGCTGCCTGGTGCTCACAGCTCATGCACAGCTCTCCATCCCTTGACCTGACTGCTGACTACTGTGCATGTGCTTGATGCTGGCTGGCCGTGTGACGTGGTGGCATGTGCAGGAGGCTCAGCGCAACGCGTATGCCACGCTGATGCCGCTGGCGCTGCCGGCGCCGCCCACAGCGGGAGGCTCAACCGGTGGCTACGCACACCCGGCCGCGTTTGGGGGGCACACCGGTGGCGGCGGCGCTGCAGGAGGGTACGCACCCGGCCCGGGGGCGTTTGGCGGCGCCTACTAGGCGGCTTGATGCACCACCAGCACTGCTCAGCAGTCTGAAGGCAGCCCTAGCAGTCATGCATGACAGCAGCCGTGCAACGTCGTACCGTATTTGCTTGCGGGTGCATTGCGCTCGCGTGACGTCAGCTACATGGTCTTTTCGACGCCTATGCACTCACGTGTGCGCCCGTCGTAGTACGGTAATGGGCAGCATGTCGCTCCTTACCTAAGCCGTGCAGTCGGCAACCTTGTGCTGTGCAACGGCTGGGCTCCTGTCGTCAGTCAGTGACGCATCACATGACGCATACCGGTAGTTGCCGCCCACTGACAAACGCATCATGCAGTTTCGGCAAGCTGGCTCGTGTGTTGGCGCCGCAGTCGTTGTTGTCAGCAGCAGGTGCAGGCGGAGTGGACAACCCGAACCTCCTAACGTGCACGAATGTGTGTTGAGTTACGGTATATGCATCCAGCTTGGCACGTGCACTCACTCGAACTTCCTCCCTTGCAGCCGTGTCAGCCGCTGCCGTGTCATCCACGCAGCGCAAGTGGGCATGACAATGATGGCAGTGGCCATGTGCGTCCCGCGTGCTGTGGGCGTCCTGGCTGCTGTGGGCTCAGAGGTGCTTGTCATGCACTATTTTATTGTTACGCCGCGGCCGCCTGACACACAGAAACACACAATGCTCGGTACCTGGCCCTGGATGCTCGGACACGAGCACAAATATGCATTGCTATGTTACATACATCGGGAGCGTCGCAGGCAAACGGCCCATGTTCGCTGCAGATGGGGACCTATGAGAGGAAGCCAGAGGTCGTTGATGTAGTAGCGTGTGACCATGAATCCATTCTGGGCGGGGCGCGGGGGCGGGCACTGTGTGCATGGCACCAGCGGCATTGCCTCGCAGAATACACATGTGTGCTGACTACTCACTACGTACTTGGATGCATGAGCGCAGGGCGTGACCAGCAGATGGTGCATGCAGGTTGGCTGCCACTCATTGACCTCAGACAGTAATGTGTACACAAGCTGCGCGACTGCCTGGCGTCATGGCAGGATGTGTACTTCATGTAGTCCAGAGCGATGGTGTTTGCGCAGACGCACACCTGATGGGTGCATTGCGGCATGCTCTGCAGCCTGCGCACACCTTGCCTGACTGCATGTCAAGTGTCTGCGTGTGGGAGAAGAGGGAGGGGTCAGCAGGCGGTGCGGTGCACAGCTAGCCTCACACGCCTCGCCCCCTCGCACAGCAGCAACACTGCCCAGCCCAGGCAGTGCGCACGACTCATTGAGCAACAGCCACGCTCACACCCTAAACACCATTAACAGATGGTTTTGCTGCCGCTACGGGGCCTGTGGCTGCTGCAGCAGCACTGGGGGTGGGTGCCGCAGCACTACCAGCTAGCGGTGTCGGTGGGGCTGCTGGGGGTGGGGCTTGTGCTTTCCTGGACTCTGCTAGTGCCATGCGGCTTTCATCCAGGGCCTTGCCTTGCGCGACCAGCTTCTGGTGCTCACCCTTGAGCAGCTGCGGGAGGAGGGGGGGGGGGCATGGCGGGCGCGCACTGGTGTGCAGGCACAGGCAGGCAGGTTGGAATGAGCGATCACTGGCAGCGGATATGCCTTGTCAACAACGACGCAGCAGCAGTCACATGGCTTGGTTGCTCATCAGCCCTACCTTCATGCGCAGTGAGGACAAGCACGCCTTGCTGGCCCTCAACCCACCACACCATCACCCCACGCATCACCCCCACCAGTTGTGCTCACTGAGGCCACTAAGTGAGGTCAAGCATTGTCGGCTAGGCTGCTGCCGTGGCCACCAATACCTGCCAAGCATCAAGGCGGTGATGCGTGCTCGCACTGTCTGACAGTCTCCTTGCTGCTTGCGTTACGAAAAGCAGGCACAGCTGGCAGGGCGCTAGTGATGGCACACCCTTCACCTCTAACCTTGGAGTGTTGGGAGCGAGCAGGGGACCCAACAATGAGCGATGGGCCGATGGTGATGGCAGAGGGACCTATCTATACTGTGTGTTTTCATGTGTGTCAACATATTCCGTTCCTGAGCGGTTGGCGGCGTCATGCAGCTTCCCAAACATTACTAGCTAGCTGTGTGGTTGGCTTGGAACCATCGTGGAAGGCCGCCACGCACGTTTTGACACACGCGGTGAAGCACTGTGTCGGGTCCACAGGGTCTTGTTCGACGTGTGTTGCCTGACGCTGCTCGGTTGGCCGGGTTGGACGTCGCTCTTGCTCCGCCCCCCCGTCGCCAATCAGAGAGCCTGCCTATCATTGCCATCGCCACAAATGCACGCATGCAGCTGCGTAGCTGCGCAGGTGTGCGCAAATAAGACCAACACACAGCAGGGCCGAACATGCACACGTCTGCTAGGGTGGGGTTGAAATCACATGTGGCTGGCCACAACCCTTATCTTCAGAGTGCCAGCACTTGTCGGCCACACAGACGGAGGCTCCCCCGGCTCATCAGGGGCGCTGAGTTGGTCTGCGCCATGGCTGGCGCTTTGCAGGTGAGCCAAGGCGCACTGATACTCGTGGCGGGGGTATGTGGACTCTTATTGCGCACGTGTACATATGTGCGCACGAATGCATCTGCTGCTGTAGCAGTCAGTCCTGGCGGAGGTGCGGCCGCGCCGATCAGCTGAGCTGTGTTCAGATGAGGTGCAGGAGGTGAGCAGTGTGACGCTGCCTGTCGTAAGCGCAGGATCAGCTTGGATGCCCGGGCCAGCCTCATCGACCAGCAGTAGCAACATGGTGTTGTCTGGCATCAACCCGCCAACTCAGCGGTCATGCATGGCGGGAAGGAACGGCATTCAAGTGCTGGGCGGCAGCAGTCGGCTCTCCGTGTGACAAGCACCGCTGATGACACCAGTGCGGTACAGAGTGGTGTTGGGCAGCAGTCAACAGCGGCGGCGGAGGGCGCTGGACGGCACATACGGATCGTGGCGTTGCGCCACCGCATGGCACTACTAGCTCCACAGCGGTGGCGACCTCGGTTGATACGCGCGGGTGTCACAGCAAGATCAGCTCGCCTCATGCCTCACGCAGTCATGCATTCAAGCAGTCATGCAGTCAAGCAGAAGCATACGGCTTCCTGGGCGATGGCAGGACGCGATGACGGGACGAGCTGGTGCAGAGCGGCCGGCGCATCAAGGCGGCGTGCCTCAGTTAGCGTATGCAGAAGTCACTCATACTGGGCGACATTGCATGAATGGATTGGTGTCGGGAACATACGCAATGTTGGGTCTCGAAGCGGCCCACCTAGGTCTCAGAGCGGGCCACCTCGGGCCCGCAGCGCCCAGGTCTTAGCCAAATCTCATAGGATGGATGGGTGGATGGATGGATAAAAGGATGACATTGCATAGTGGTTGGTGTTCAGGGGACGGGGCTCACATTGCAAAGCCGGGGGGGGGGGGGATACTGCAACACGAATAGGCAACTGATTTGCCGTGATGAATTGGCGTTTGCATGTGTGAGGCGTTCACGATTGCTGGCGGGAGGAGTTGCAGCGCCTCTCTCACCAATGCAGCAGGTTTTGCAAAGGTGCAGGATTTGTATGCCACGCTGATGCTCCAGTTCATGATGTGTCAGCATGCATCAACGATGCACATATTAAAATCATACGGGTTTCGAAACCACATCCCGTCTGCCACGCGGCTCCACCCACTGGTGTCCTAGCCTGGATAGTGTATTGCATTATACTGTTTACATTGACTGGAGCGCTTCATGCCTAGCGGCGCATGCGTGACTCGGAGACGGTTGCACGGAACAACAAGCTTGATTGCCCGACAACATAGCGCCCATTTAGTGCTACATCTGCACCCTCAGGGTCCACCCCTGCCATGCTAACGTGGTGAAATGGTGAATCGAACTCAAAACTACTCACGGCTCATCGTCTGCCCAGAGCTCAGAGAGGCATGGAAGCTGCATACTGCTGGGGGGCTCAGACAACCCATACAAGAACTTGTACGTTGGGAACGAGCGTGACGCATTCACCATGAAAGCGTGATAGGATGCATTCAGCAGCCGCTGTGCGTCATGATCTTGCTGCTGGCGGGAGTCCAGCTGTATTGCCCATTCGTGAAATCGCCTTTGCCGCGCCACCTCATCGCCCTCTGTCTGTGGGCTGCTCGTCGCGCCACTGCCGCCGCCGCTGCCACCGTCGCCGCCGCCGCCGCCACCGCCGCTGTCATCGCCGCTGCTGCTGCCGCCGCCCTTGCTGCCACCGCCACTGCCGCCTGTGTTGCCGCTGCGACCGCCTGCTACGCTGTCACTCGTTGCTGGGCTGTCGTGGTGACCATCTGAGGCCGCAGAACCCTGCCTTGAGCCTCCTCTTGCATCGCTGGCTCCACGATAGGTCCCTGTTCAAAAGGGGCACATCGTGACACAGCATGTTCAAGATGAAGGACGCGACCCATGGCAGGTCAGGTCAGGCGGACAGAGGAGCATGCGAGGCGCTGATCACAGTCAGTGTGGTGGTGGTGGTGCGGGCTTTCAAGCACACATCAATGACACATCGCCCAGCCCATGGCGCACACCGCACCTTGTGGTTGATGCACAGAGTCGGCATGGTGCAATGCCAGCACACACACCTGCGATCATCATGGCGCTCATGGCGGCAAGCTTGTCTCTTGATGCCTTCAGCCACTGCTTGGCGGCGCGGGCGGCCCAAACCGGCAGTAGTTCGTAGGATAGCATAGGTGGCATTGCTTCATACACCTTCAGACTTTGCTGCTCGTGGCGGACGATGGCCCAGCCGCCATTGAGGTCGGTGACCAGGGTAATGAACGCATCCTGCTGAACGAGGTGGACAAGCAGCAGCAGCAGGAGTGACTCACTAGTGAGAGTAGTGAGCAGGAGCGGTGTGTGCACCAGCACACAAAACCCCACAGATGGCGAAATGGCTTACCGGTTGCAGCGCCAGGTGAGAGCGGAGGTGGCATGCACCCACGTGCTGTGCTGTCGCCTGCGCTACCGCTGATTCGCTCGTGTCCTGCGACACACACACACGCGCAGGCACACTCAGCGTGACCGGTCCACGCTGCCTGCATGTACCTTGGTGGACATTCCCCACTGCATCCCCAGCGCTGTCATCGGGGGACTCACTGACCTTGAATGCGGAGCATGTCTTGAGCTCTGCCTGTCCAACCAGCGCCACAACAAGCGGCATGACGGTCTGCGCCGCCTTCACGGCTTCCAGCCGCTCCTTCACCACAAACAGAACATCCGTTGAACCACCCCACATGCGGACCTGCTTGTCCTGCATGCCGCTGCACATTGCACGAGCGACACATGCGCAGTTTCGCAAACAGGATGGCGTAGCCCTAAAGAGGCCTGCATTGCTTCACCGCTCCCTCCTCCCCGCGCCGCCCACCCAAGGACACTGGTGTATGAACGCTCACGAGGTAAGCAGGCGCAGGAGGCAAACAGGGAGGCAGGCAAGGCTGCTTGGACACCGCGGTTCAGCGATAGCATGCAGCTGGGGCTGAATGTGTGCGGTGCACCGCATTCATGGTCCTGAGTTGGTACCGATGCTTGTATACTGGTACATATGGTGTGTGTGCACATGTGCGTTCAAGAACCTGCCCGCGAGAATACACTACAACCAGGTTCGTGTTGCAATCGCTATCATAGCCGACTATCGATTAACTCAGTGGTCTTGCCATTCCAGCCACCTGTCGTCAGGCTTCAGGACCGCAACACCACCCTCCGGGCATATGTTCTCCTGCAGCCACTGCAGCGCTGCGCCGTGGCCAGCCTTCTCGTCCTCGCTGCCAGAACCATCAAGTGGCCATGTGAAAGGCGGCAAGCAGCTAACTCCTTCGTTTTTGGGAAACACGCAACCCCGGACGGCATGCTGCCTGGGTGCTGCAGCGCAAGGGTGAGCTGCTGTTGAGCCATCGCAGAGGGGTGCCGTCTCCTTGGCGCCTGCGCAGCAAGGCGGACATACGACCAAGAAATTGTTGTATGTATGATGATGCCGCTGCATGACCATGGGCATCATCATGAAGAATGCCAATGCCGAGAAAACGTGCACGTCGCATGCGATCTCATGCACAGCAACCCCCAACACCTCACCATGCCGGTCCACAGTCACACGCACCAGCCAGCAACACTGGCTCACCACACACCACCTACTGAGTGCCCTCTCCATGACCTGACGCAGGCGGCTGATGTCGTGGCGCAGTTGGCTGAAGCCCGCATCTTGCACAACGTGGCACAACACAGCCGTCGCAACGGCAGACAACCATGACACCAAAAGCGTGGCCACCCGCAGCAACTGTTGGTGCAAGAGATTTCTTGGCAGGCACCATGGGTGGCCACAGACAGCAGAGCAGGAAGTCCATGTCCATGTGTGCGTGTGTTGAAGACACATGGTACGTTGGGGGTGCAACGTACTGGGCAGCGTGCGCAGCGTGGGTACTTGTGTTTTACAAACAATGCATGAGCGGTGCATTTGCTACCTCGGCATGTAAGGCCTGCAGCAACCAACATGCAGATTGTAGGCCTCTGCAGCACCTCTTAACAATTCACAAATTCAACGGCATGCCCACTGCCCACTAGCATGCATGCACGAGTGTCTGACGTCCATCTGCAGGCGGCACTTACCCAGTGCACGCTGACGTTCAGCACATCACTCACCTGGCTGCAGCTTGGCCTCTAAGGCCTTGCACCTCTCCAACAGGTCGTCCATGTCTTTTTTCAGGTCGTTGTAGTGTTGCAGGCAGGTTTCCTTGTCCTCCGGTGCAACAGCGCGAAGCTCCTCTACGTCTTGTCATGCATGCTTTCGGTCTCCCTTAGGGATTTTCCAGCTCACTCAGCTGCTGCCTAACAATCACAGCAACCGGCCTTGACGCGTCAGTCATGCCTCAGGCTGCAGCGCACAGACGCAGTGGACACAGTGCCAGGCTGAGACCACACATGAAACTAGTTTGTCAAGACGAACGCAGTACGTTCGCATGCTGACAGGCAGGCCGATGCTGGTACCTTACTAACAGGTGCCAAGGCAAAGCGGTTCGACCAATAATTGTTCGACAAGCAGCTGCATGGCGCAGAAGTGTGAAGTCAAACCATCTGAATGAAGGGCAAGCACATCAAGTCGATAGGCAGAGGAGCGCTCTCGAGCGCTATGAAAGCCAGCACGCAGGACCCTGAGAGAAAGGCTCACAGTGCAGTCAGGTACAGCCAGGCGGAGCCAGTTCAGGTGGAGGTACAGTTGAACTGCAACGCCCAGCTTTTACCCTTGTTGTCAAGGTTTGCGCCGGTTGCTTGGCTTGCAAGTCCAACAGCGTTGAGCACACGCAAACAGTCCACTCAATAGCATGATACGGTAAGCGCCTGCCAAGTCTACTGGGGGTAGCTGATATGATAAGATATGAAGATCAAGTGCTAGTCGCGCAAGGCAAACAGTGAGGTTTTGGAGCGTGAAAGAACAGGGTGTTACAGCTGCAAGCGGGCATGACAATGATGGCTGTGGCCATGCGTTCCGGCTGCTGTGACCGTCGTGGTTGATGTGGGCTCAGAGTTGCTTGCCATCCACGTGTTTGGTTGTAAGGCCGCGGCCGCCTGGCACAATTTGCGTACAGCAACACGCAATGCTCGGTACCCGGCCCTCGATCCTCAGACCCAAGCACAAATTACATTGCTATGTTACATTGGGAGCGTCACGGCCGATCGTCCCATGTTGATGCAGATGGGGACCAGCAAGCGAGGCAATGCCTTGCTGCAGCACAACGTGTTGGGAGCACTGACAAATTCGGATGCATGAGTGCAGGGCGTGGTTGCTATGCGTGAACAGTAGTGCAGCGAGCGTAGTTCAATCATGCGATGGCTGGAACCCAACAGCACGCAACGACGTGTGGCCAGCACAGCCTTGCACAAAACGCCACTCATGCTAACCGAGGCAGCGCGCACAACTCATTAAAGCCGCAGCCACGTTCACACCCTAAACACCATGAGCAGATGGTTGTGTTGTCGCTAAAGGGCCTGTGGCTGTTGCAACAGCGATGGGGGTGGGTGCCGCAACACCGCCAGCCGCCGGTGGCTGCTGGGGCATGTGCTTTCCTAGACTCGGCTAGTGCCATGCGGCTTTCGTCAAGGGCCTTGCCTTGCGTGACCAGCTTCTGGTGCTCACCCTTGAGCAACTGTGAGGGAGGGGGGGAGGCGGTGGTAAGGGGAGGGGGCGGGGGTGGCATGGCGTGCGCGCACAAACACGAAGGCAGGCACAGGCAGGCAGGATGGCATGAGCGATCACTAGCAGCGGATATGCCTTGTCAGCATCAGCAGCAGCAACTCTGCTTTGCTGCTCATCAGCCCTACCTCATGAGCATTGAGCCCACGTCCTGCTGGCCCTCAACCCACCACACCACACATCAACCCCATTAACTGTGCTCACTGACGCCACTCAGCATCAAGTACTTCCTACCATGCCAGCCACACACTGAACCACTCACCACTGATCGATGCCCCTGTTGGGGGGTGGCATCCAGCCTACATGGGGTAGGAATCTGGCTACAAACCCCACTCAAACACAATCGTACAAGGGATGTCCCCCTGGATGTCCCCCGGGCCCCCTCCCCTCCTCGGCTCCCTCACCTGCTCCAACTCATCCATGTATTGCAGCTTGAGCTCCAGCTTGCGCGCCTGCTGCTCCACCGCAACACCCACCTGCACACCGCAGCACACCACACACAGTACGCGCAATGTGCTAACCCAAGCGCTGACGTGTACCCCGCACGGCGCTGAAGCTACGTGTCCGGCCGGTAAAATAGGCACGCTATGCCACACACACGAGACACCCAAGCACCAGCAACGAGTCGAGGAGGAGGCCTGCACAACCACCGGGTGCCTGCGTGCTCGTGCTCTTGTGTGTGCACTGCCGCCACTGGCAGTCACTGGGGGGCCCAGCAGTCACACATACATGCTGCATGCATGGACAGCCAGGGGCCAGTCAGCCGCAACAGGCATGAGGCGTGAGGCGACCTCTCACCCCTCGTTCGCTTTGCAGCCCAGCATCTGCCAACTGCACGTGGATAAACCGTAGCATAGATAAGGCACGAACATGCAGAGTTTGCATCCATCGATTCTGTCCTGGTTCCGCGGCCCCCCCGAGCCCGCCACCCACCATGCGCTGCAACTCACGCTCCTCAGCATCAGCCATCAGCTTATCATAGCAGCAGCGCCCAGCGCCGCCGCCGCCGCAACATGCGTGCGCGCGACACTGATGGGCATGCTACAGGGTCATGCACGCTGAGCGCGCCCGCGCCGCCCCCTGCGCCGCCTGCTGCCTCCATCAGTGCATGTCATCAAGCACCTGCTGACCTCCAGAGGGCGCCGCTTGATGGCAACTAAACCCTTCAACATAGGGGACTCGATCCAGTACGCCAGCATTGGCTGTGTGATGGCATAGAAGCACCCATACACAACCATCACTGCATCGATGTACACGCACGTTGATAAACTGCTCGGATGTCTCGTGCTGCACTGCGCTCGCCAAAAGGGGAGCCACGATGCCATGGGCCATGGGCCGTGGGCGAGTACGGTTGCAACCACCACGAGGACGGCTTGGATCCGGTCGGTTAGGCTTGTTTCTTGGTTGGTGCCACATTATAGTCATAAGGGGGCGAAGGTTTTTGGAGAATCAGCACCTGGAACTCCAGCAGACCTCGGAGTAGGGTAAGGTACGTGGCCTCACCAGGTCCTGCACGCCACAGGTATGGGTCATAGATAGCGCCTGAGCACATTTTCAACCCACCACTTGCTTAGTACGCGGCTATACGCTACCGTGAAGGGCCGAACGTTAGCAACAATGAATGCCACACCATACACAAACAACAACAATCGGTGCAGCTGCAACAGCTGCAAGACTACACTCTCACCCTGGTTGGTGGCACCTGCAGGATAGGGATAGGGGCAAGGAGCAGCAAAGGAAAACCGGACTGGTAAGTGCCAAGTAGACATGCAGAGACAAGTGCAATGCTTGGGTCGCCAAGCTCGTTGCCGAGGATGAGCACCTAGCACTGGCAGTTGCTACGGAAGGAATGCGACATGTACTGGCATTGTGCTGGCAACACCTTGTTGTTGCTACCTTGGCTGCTGGCTGTGAGCAAGGGCAGCTATGAGTAAGGAAGTGCGCGTAAGAAAGTGCGCAAAGCTCCAACGTTGTTTTGGGTATCTCAACCATATCACCAGAGACCACCACAGATCTCAGCCCGCGCCTTTGCACGGTGTCTTGCGCTAGCCAGTGCAGGGCATGCGTGTGCTCCGGCATGGCACTCGGTTGGTACATCAGGGAAACATAAGCTAGGGCTATCAAGCAAGCGAACGCACCCGCCGCCCGCCTGACTGCCACACCTGAGTGACACAAAAGTAGTGGCAAGAAAGGTAGCAAAGTCCATCAGTAATCCACAACCTCACCACGCACTCTGGAACCAACGTATGTAAGATGGCGAAGTTTGTTAGCGACAGGCATGACCATAACTCGTATGCCAAACTGCTCGACAGGTAAGGCCTGCAGCAACCAGATGGCTCACTCCTGCAGCACCGCTTTTCAGGTGAGCCCACTTGCAATACATGCACCAGTATTTGACATCCGTCTGCAGATTGCAGTTCTGACTCGGCGCATGCTGGTCTTGAGCACGTCACTCACCGGGCTGCAGCTTGGCCTCTAAGGCCTTGCACCTCTCCGACAGGTTCTCCTCGCGTTTCGTGAGGGTGTCCAAGCATAGCTGGCAGATTGCCTTGCGCTCCGGTGCAGCAGCGAGAAGCTCATCATATGCTTGGTCAACCTTGCTTTGGGTCTCTCTCAAGCGTTCGTCCAGCTCACGCAGCCGCTGCCTAATAGCCACAGCAACCGTCTCGTGTTGAGCATACTCAGACGCGTCAGTCATGCCTCGGGCTGCAGCGCACACATGCAACACAAGACTTCATGTGGGCACAGTGCCAGGCTGAAACAACACCTATAAACTTGCGGTTTGTCAAGCAAAACGCCGGACGTTCACACGCTGACGGGCAGGCCTATTATGGTAACTCACTGTCAGGTGCCAAGTTCCGCACAGGGCAAGCAGTTCAACCAAGTAGGTGAGAGACCTGTTTGGCAAGCAGCAGCACAGCGCACGAGGGTGAGGCCAAGTATAAGGCGTGATTACAACCCGGTGTCAAACAGCTGTGTGTTTGTGCCACTGTCCGCACAAAAGCAGCACTTGAAGCAAGACTGCAGCGTTGTAAAGCAGTCTAGTGCTTTGCGCACCTGCACTTGCAAACCCCAACAAGCTCCTAAACACGCAAGACACCCATAAATTCACTGACAGTTTGCCCAGGAGGCGAGCATGCTGCACCAACCATAAGAAGTTGTCTTTTCAACCCGCACTGCTGCCAGCAGTCTCCGCTTATGGGTGTGTCTTGAAAACCATCCTGCTGCTTCACCTGATCCAAGTCAAGGCCAGCACATGAAGTCGACAGGCGGCAGAGCTCTCCAGCGTTATGAGCGCCAGCAGGACCCTGTGAGGATGCCTCACACTGGCAGTCACGTACAATCAGGTGGCACAGCTGACCTGCTTTGCGTCGCTGAGCGAACATGTTTGCGCTTGTTGCTTGCCTTGCCAGCCCAGCACAATGAGCAGCCAGTTCACTCACCAGCTCGCGATAGGCGCCTGGACTGCTGCCGAGGGTTGCTGATGAAGACAAATGCTTCTCACACAAGAGCAACAGTGGGGATTCGGAGGTTCAGGTGGGTTGAGTGTGTTGCGCGGACTCGTGACGGACAGCAAGCACGCAGGAAAGCAATCGTGCAGAATGGGCGGTGAAAGCAAATCAAAATAGCTACACAGCGCACGGCAAGAAGTAGAGGAAATGCAAGAGTAGTTACAGCTGCAAATGGGCATGACATTCATGGCAGGGGCCATGCGTCATGGGACCTGTTGATTGATCGATTGATGTGGGACTCTGAGAAGCACCTCCTTCTCATACACTGTTTGATTGTTAGGCCTCAGCTGCCTGACACACAGGAGCGCACGATGCTCGGTACCTGGCCGCGCCCTGGATCCTCAGACCCAAGCACAACTTAACATGCAGAGTTACATCGGGACCGTCACTGGCAAACGGTCCATGTGTTCTCCGCAAATGGGTACCAGCGAGAGAAGGCTAGAGGTCTTGCTCGTGACCATGTATCCATTCCGAGGGGGCCGGCGGGGGGGAGCACCCCATGTCACCCGTGTCATGTGCATACAGCTACATGTGCACATATACAGTTAATGAGTGGGTCAGCCAGGTCCTGCGCTCATATGCGCTGCTGAGTGCTGACCCCCACGCGTGTGCAAGCCACCAGCAACCCATCACACGCACAGCTTAACGCCTTTTGTTGTTGCTACCGCTGCCGCTACTGTCGTACCTATAGACTTGTCCCAGTGTGTTCCACACATGGAAGCAAGCACGAAGGGACACCAGATACATCATGAAGTTGTGAGTGGTGTTTTGTGCCAGGGTCTGCTTGAGCAACCACACCCTGATCTCATGCAATCCGAATATTTGTTCTCAACATGGTTTCTGCAAGTCAATGCCGCTGGTGCGTGTGAGGTTCGCTGGTCCTGGAGGCAAACACAAGGTCTACGGCAGACTGCCACAACACATGCACGGATGGCCTGCCTGTCTACAGCAACCAGCAGTCAGGTTTCAGCACGATTACGACATATGGTGTAGTGGGTAATGCGTTGCGCGTTGGTCGCTATGCCGAGCCATCGGTGGGAGCAGTGGTGCTTGCGTTGGTGCGTGAGCGGCTGGTCGCTAACGTGTGGGTGGGGTTGCTGCCTGCCCGGGCCCGGCCGCAGGTGCTGGCGCTGCAGCAGGCCGAGCGCTCGGTGCAAGGAGCTCACATCAGGTGAGGCGCACTGGCACATACAGTGAAGTTACCAAGGTTGTGCGGGCCAGGCAGTAGGCAGGGTGACACCATGACCAGCACCAATACCTCCCAGCATACCCGCCGCTTCGCCCGAGGTACGGTAGTAACGCGCATGCATGTTGAGCGCTTGAGCGGTACTGGTGGCGGCCAAAGAATTCAGGTGGCGTGCGTCCTGCGTAGCTCTCATCCACTCACCCTACTACTGTGATCGCCCGATGGTGCAAGCAGGTTGGCCGCCACTCACTGCCTTGCTATGGTAATGTGTACACAAGCGGCACGACTGTCATACGGGATACGGATGTGTGTAGGGCAGAGCCATGAGGTGGCACAGGCGCACCCCCGGTGGGTGCATTGCCGCATGCTCTGCAGTCTGCACACTCCTTGCCCGACTGCATGGCATATGGTGCGTGCGGCCTGTCAGTGTGTGGCCTGATGGGGGCGGGGGAAGAGAGGGAGGGATGCATGTATCGTGGGGTGGTCAGCAGGCAGTGGTAGATGTACAGCTAGCCGCACACGCCTCGTCCCGCCACACAGCAGCAACACAGCTAAGCAAGGCAGCGTGCAGGACTCATTGAGCAACAGCCACGCTCACACCCTAAACACCATTAGCAGATGGTTGTGCCGCCGCTAGCGGGCCTGTGGCTGCTGCAGCAGTGCCGGGGGTGGGTGCCGCAGCACTGCCAGCTACCGGTGTCGGTGGGGCTGCTGGGGGTGGGGCTTGTGCTTTCCTGGACTCTGCTAGTGCCATGCGGGTTTCGTCCAGGGCCTTGCCTTGCGCGACCAGCTTTTGGTGTTCACCCTTGAGCAGCTGCGTGAGGGAGGGAGGGAGGGGCATGGCAGGCACGCACGCGCGGGAAGGCACAGACAGGCAGGTTGGAATGAGCGATCACTAGCAGAGGATATACCTTGTCAACAGCGGCGCAGCAGCAGTCACATGGCTTCCTTGCTCATCAGCCCTGCCTCATGCGCATTAAGAGCACGCCTTGCTGGCCTCAACCCACCACACCACACATCAACCTCACCAGCTGCGTTTCCTGAGGCCACCCAGCATCACGCACG